>ML798530.1:176624-191768 GCA_009831015.1 Picea engelmannii | reverse complement strand
ACACTTGTCTCAAGGGGAGGGGCATGTTAAGCCCTAATATTGGCTCATTACCCCTTAATTGGGGCATATTAGATTATTAATGTTATTTTATTTATGTCGGCTTTAGGCCATTAGTTGTAATTTAGATTAGTAATGTTATTTTAATTATGTCAGCTTTAAGCCATTATACCTCCTAGTCTCCTATATATACCAAGGAGACATTTTCATTTTGAATCATATTGTACTTGAACATTTAAGTGGGCTAAAAGGAGGTTTCCCCCTTGAAGAGGCTTATTATCTGAAATTATCTCTTTTTCAAGGCGTTGAGTACTTTTGCTAAGGTTTTTATATGCTATATTGATGTTTGGTTCTTAACAAAAGGCCTCCAATAAACTAGGGAGGATGTGACCCTAAGGGTTATGACAAGGGTCGTGGAAGAATAGATGATAACACCAGGATAGAACTGAGAAGGAAGAAACTCTGCTTTACATGCAAGGAACCATGGAATCCCTCCCACAAGTGCATGGGACGTGGACATGTACATTACATTGAGGTCACCTCAGATAATGAAGAAGAAGATGAGATTGGATAGATACATAACATGGAGGCAGAAACCACTGAGGCAGCAGAAGAAGAACAAATTACAGAACATGATAGTATGGCCACCTTGGCATCTATCAGTGGAGTTCCCAAGTATAACACCTTCCAAATGAAGGGGGTCTTGCAGGGTCAGAGAGTGTCGGTCCTGATTGATGGAGGATCTTCCCACAAATTCATTGATCCAACATTGTTGAAGAGAAGACACATACCCACCGTAGAATTTGAAGGATTCAAAGTGGAGGTTGCAGGAGGAAGCATCATGCCTTGTGACAGATATATTCTAGGCCTAAATCTTACCTTGGGAAGGCACGAGTTGACACAGGATGTCTATGTCATGGATCTACTAGATACCAACATCATCTTAGGAGTTCAGTGCCTCAGCACATTTGGGCCTATCACCACCAACTACAAAACGATGGAAATGTCATTCACAGAAGAGGGTGGACGGAAGGTAGTTCTTTGGGCCATGACAGGGAATGCTGCAAAGGTAGTCATGGCCAAGAGGATGGAATCCATCTTTTGGAGATATGAAGTAGTATATGGAGCCGAATGCAGGGTTGTAACATGTGTGGATGAACAGGTCAAGGCTCATTACACTCCCAAAATCAAGGAAATTCTTGACAAACACCACAAGGTGTTTGGGCCTATTCCTCCGGGGGTTCCACCGGATAGAGGATTTGAGCACATTGTTGAGCTAGAGGAAGGGGCCAAACTAGTGATCACCACACCGTACAGACATCCCAAGAAGTACAAAGATGAGATAGAAAAGGCCATTAAGGAACTTCTGGACATGGGACACATCCATCCCAACAGTAGTCCTTTTGCTTCTTCAGTAGTGTTGGTGAAAAAGAAAGATGGCACTATGAGGATGTGCATTGATTACAGGGCCTTGAATAAAAAGACCATCAAAAACAGGTACCCAATACCAAGGATTGATGAACTGTTGGAAAAATTGCATGGGGTCGTCTACTTCACTAAGATTGACCTTCTTTCTAGCTACCATCAAATCAAGATGAGGGAGGAAGACATCTCAAAAATAGATTTTAGATGTCACTATGGTCATTATGAGTTTCTGGTGATGCCCTTTGGGTTAACCAATTTCCCTGCTACGTTCCAGTCATGTATGAACAATGTATTCAAAAAATAGCTAAGGAAGCACATGTTAGTATTCTTTGATGACTTGCTTATTTATAGCTGGACATGTGAGGAGCATCTTAGGCATTTGGACCAGATTTTGTCAATTATGGAGGAATAGTCGCTATATGCTAAGGAGTCCAAATGTGATTTTGGAATGACAGAGGTCCTTTATCTAGGAAACATTATCGAAGCAAAAGGGGTACAAGTGCATCAGGAGAATATTGAAGCCATCATGGAATGGACCACTCCTAAGAAACTCATAGAGTTGAGAGGATTTATGGGAATGTGCTCATACTATAGGAAGTTTGTCAATGGATTCTCTCAATTATGTGCACCCTTGACCGACTTGACTAAGAAGGGAGCATTCAAGTGGGATGAAAAGGCTCAAAAAATGATTGACAAGATGAAGAAGGTGATGAGTATGCCCAGTCTTAGCCCTTCCAGATTTTAGTCTTCCATTTACCTTGGAGTGTGATGCATCCGGGGAAGGAATAGGGGTTGTACTGATGCAGAAGAGGCACCCTCTTGCCTATTAGAGTCGAAAACTTCGGTGTAGTGTACCTTTTTACTACCAAGGTTTCCAAACCTCTCAGTTACCATTCTATACATGGATGTCTACATAATTCGTACATGAATTATAAACACATGCATTTAACACAATTAAACACACTTGATTCTCAGAGTAAAATATATAAGTTACTGTTACCATTAACAAACCATATCATTCAACAGTAATTCATTTACACAGCGGAAAACATTATAATATATACAGCATAGTCATGCCAAATGTGATAAAACATAATTCAGATACTTATCTTTTAACAGTTGTAGAATTCACCAACCAAGTGTAGGCCTCCCATGAACCTCCCAGCCTTAGACCACACTGTTCATCAGCTCAACAGTGGGTCACCCCCGAGCTGGGACCGAGATCCACCCCAAGGCAAGGAATCCTAGGCTCAGGCTGAGGTTACAGGGAATTCAGTCATACACAACCACCAGGAAGAAAGCTCTCCCAGGAATCTCCCATGCTCACTGCCCACACACCCTCATTCCCCACATGCCTCTTCCACCCCAGGAGATTGCACCTTCTATGTCACCTAGATAGTCCTTTGACTGCTAGTCTCCCTTACCTTGGGTTACAAGAACAGATCGGACTAGAAGTCTTTGGGCTCTATGGCAGCTACAGGGTTCCTTCCAGGAGTTCTCTTCTCCCTCTGCGCACTCTCTCACCTAGAGGAGTCGCTCATAGGCCAACAAGCCCTACGTAGTCCAATACTGCGTGGTCACAACAACCCACGGAAAACACAGACCAAGGCTTACCAAAACAATTCAGCAGTCACCGGATGATCTCATGGACATGATTTCGGAACAGGGCTCCACGCACAAGCTAGCTCAACTTTTCCCGAACAACCAAGGATTCTTCCACTCGAGTTCAACACAGGATTCCTGTTTAGGGAATGCGCACATGGGATTTCTCAGAGACAGACACAGACTCCACGCTCACTGGACGGGGGTGTACATGTATTCTTTAGGACAAACCCATGCTTTATGGCTTTCAGAGATGAACCAGGGTATTCTGGCAGAAGTCGTACCGATTCCACGCTCAGAGGTTCGGTTCGAATGGAGAAGCTCTCGTCCCACTGTTCAACTCGATGCTTATATTTGCATGCACCAGGGTTGACACTTGTCACCCTGGGAACTGCATGCATTCCACAACATGCATCCCCTTGCATGTCCCCTCCCTTGCCAGGAACTTAGGATAAAATTATATGCACGTGGCTCTTTTTGGAAATGATATTAAAATATTATTTTCGAGGCTTAAGCCCCTAGGCTTAGCCCCTAGGCTCATCACTCAGCCCCTTTCCCACCTTCCAGCCCCTAGTTCCTTTTCCCACTCTGTGGATGCTCAATCCCCCTTCACTCATTCATCGTGGTCGGTCTTCACCTAGCGGTGTTTATATTTTATTAATCATTCTGCATACATACAGTACAACAACAGGCTCCTAGCCTTCAAACACTTAGGCTTCCTGGCCTAACAAACACATAAGCCTTCCAACTTATACAAAACTTCGCTCACCAACCTATAACACATATTTACAATCTCTTTGAGATCATAGCTTACATCAGGGCTCGGCCTTGGGGACACTACAATCCCCCTCCCCTTATTTTTTCACTGTCCTCAGTGCAACTTACACTGCCTCTGTGTGTCCTTCAAAATTTTCAAAAAGATGTGGGTACTCTGCCCGCATTACTTCTTCATGATCCCATGTTGCGTCCTCAAGACCGTACCAGGTCCACTGGACCTTTACAAGCTCTATATCTTGATTCTGGAGCTACTTGCTTTTCCTGTCCAATATGCGCACATGACGCACTTACAGGACACCTTCTGGTTCCACCTGAATCACAGTCCAATCGATAACATGATTAGCATCAGGTACATATTTCTTAAGCAGTGAAACATGAAACACATTATGTACATTCATAGATGTAGGTAATGCAAGCATGTATGCAACTAGCCCAATCCTTTCCAGGATCTCATATGGCCCACAAAATCTTGCTGCCAACTTGGTGCAACTTCCCAATTTCAGGGAACTCCTGTTAGTTTTCACTTTCAGGAAAACATGGTCACCCACTTTAAATTCTCTATGGGTTTTGTTACTATCAGCGTAACTTTTCTGCCTATCCTGGGCAGCTTTCAGGTTCTGTTTTTTTTTATCATTTGATCCTCCATTTCTTTGAGTAGTTTAGGTCCAACTATTGTTCTGTCAGCTGGATTATCCCAACTCAATAGAGTGTTGCACTTTCTTCCATAAATCACTTCGAATGGGCTCATCTTCAATGATGCAAGGTACCCATTATTGTAAGCGAATTCTACCAAATTCAGGTAGTCTTCCCACCTTGATGGTTTATCCATCACATACATTCTCAGCATGTCTTCTATTACTCTGTTTACTTTCTCTATCTGTCCATCAGACTCGGGATGATATGCTGTACTGAAGTTCAGATTCGTTCCAAATCCTTTGAACAGTCCTTTCCAGAAATTTGAAGTGAATTTCGGGTCCTTATCAGACACAATTGTCTTAGGAATTCCATGCAAGTGTGCAACTTCTTTTAAAAATATATCAGTAACATCTACTTCTCTGTGGGTGGTTTTCAGTGGAATAAAATGGGCAGCTTTAGTAAGCTTGTCCACCACCACCATGATTGAATCATGCTGCTTGCTTGTCCTGGGAAATCCTGTGATAAAATCCATTGTTACCACATCCCATTTCCACTCAAGAATAGGTAAAGGCTGCAACAACCCTGCTGGGTGTCTCTGCTCAGCCTTGACCTTCTGGCATTCCATACATCTGGCGATGTATTCAACAATTTCCTTCTTCATACCTGGCAAAAAATATTGGCTTTTGACTGCTGCTATAGTCTTCTGATATCCAGGATGACCAGCATAAGTCACATTATGCATTTCTTTTAGAATTGCCAACTTCAATTCTCAGTCATTAGGTACATACACTCTGTTTTTATACAGAAGTAAACCATCAGTTCCTAAGTTATAACCTTCCTTGGTTTGTGGTTTCTCATGCTGTTGTAGCTTTGCTACAAGTCTTTTGTACTGCAAATCGACATTTGCAGCTTCAAGAATTCTGTCTTTCAACTCAGTTCTGTACATGCTAATGGTTGTAGCATGTAATTCATGCACTTTTCTGCTGAGTGCATCAACCACTTTATTGTCTTTCCCTTTGATATGCCTAATATCAAAGTCATATTCGCACAGAAATTCCAGCCATCTAATTTTCCTGGCATTTAAAATTGGCTGATCAAATAAATACTTCAGACCATTGTGGTCTGCTCTTAATTCGAATTTCTTGCCCATGAGGTAATGTGTCCATTTCCTCAATGCATGGACAACTGCTGCCAGCTCTAAATCATGAGTGGCATAATTCTTTTCATTCTCTTTTAGCTTTCGGGATTCATAACAAATTACAGATCCCTCTTGGCTGAGAACTCCTCCCAGCCCCTCCTTACACGCATCTGTACATACTACATAATCATTTTCTGGATCTGCATCTTTAGGATTGGAGCACTAGTGAGCAGCTGCTTCAATTGCTCAAAGCTACTCTCACATTGTTCAGTCCATTGGAACTTCTTCTCCTTCCTTTTCAAGGAAGTGATAGCATGAGCTATCCTTGAAAATACGGCTATGAATCTCCTATAATAACCTGCCAGACCCATAAAGGATCTAACTGCTATCAAATTTCTTGGCACTGGCCACTCTTGAATGGCATGTACCTTCTCAGGATCCACAACGATCCCCTCTTCGGAAATAATGTGTCCCAGATAATGGATCTGCTTTTGGTAAAAGGAGAACTTGCTCAGTTTTTCATAAGGCTGGTGTTCTCTCAACACCTGCAGCACCATTCTAAGATGTTGTTCGTGTTCTTCCTCTGTCTTGGAGTACACCAAGATATCGTCCAAGAATACTATGACAAACTTGTCCAGATAATTTCTGAACACTCCATTCATTAAGCACATGAAGACAGCAGGCACGTTGGACAGTCCAAACGGCACCACAGTGAACTCATAATGACCGTACCTTGTTCTGAAGGCAGTCTTGCTAATGTATTCATCTTTTATCCTCACTTGATGATATTCAGATCGAAGATCTATTTTATAAAATACTTTTGCATCCTTTAAATGATCAAAAAGATCATCAATCCTTGGCAGAGGATACTTGTTCTTGACAGTCACTTTATTCAACTGTCTAAGGTCGATGCACAACCTCATCATCCCATATTTCTTCTTCACAAATAGGACTGGGGCTCCCCATGGTGACACGCTGGAACGAATGTAGCCTTTCTTTAATATCTCTTCAAGCTGCAGTTGCAGCTCTTTCATCTCTGGTGTGCTCATTCTATAAGGATCTTTTGAAACTGGAGCTGCTCCAGGCATCAGATTTATAGAAAAATCGATGTCCCTCTTCGGAGGTAATCCAGGCACCTCCTGAAACACGTCCTCAAACTCTTTGAGCACCCTGTGGTATTCCATATTCGAGACCACATCTTGGAATAATTCTTCCACCCGGGCTGCAAATAATTGACAACCTTTCCGATAACATTTCTTCAGCTGCATGGCTGAGATTTCTCTAACAGCCACGACTCTGGGAATTCCTTGAACTGTTACTTGATTTCCCTCTTTGTTTAGACATGTGAACCTCTTGTTTCAACAATCCAGAAGGGCATGGTGCTGGTCCAACCAGTCCATCCCAATTAAGCAATCATATGAGCCTAAAGGTAGAATGTTCAATTCAGCCTTAGTGCTCATTCCTTTCATGTCCATCGAACAGGACTTAACCAATTCAGTGACCTTCCTCTTGGTCCCTGTGGCTAAATGAACTAACCAAGACTTCTCATGTTTTCTCTTCATTAGATGCAAACTTTCCACCACTCTAGGATCTACATAACTATGGCTAGCCCCTGAATCAATTAAAATAACAAGTGGTTGGTTTTTGATCATACCTTCCACTTCAATCATGTGCAATTGATATTCCACTTGCTTATTGTCAAGGGCTGCATAGATCCTCGGCATTTTGCTGCCCATATCCTCCAATGTTTCAGCTTGCTGAATAGTATGGACATTTCTTGCTTTGTCTTTTTTGTGGGGGCAGTCTGTGTACCTATGATTCCCTTTACAGCCCCAACACTCCATGGGTGGAGGCCTTGGCATCTGTTCACTCTCTTCAATTTTCTTGGGCTCTTTAAAAGATGACTGTCCCCAAGGACTGTTTTTGAAAAAGGAAGGCTTGCTTCCTTTCTGCCTCTGTTCTTTCTTAAACCTCTTCTGGTTATCCCAAGCCTTCTGAAAGGTAGGATTTTCTTTCTACTATTCGTATAGGCATTTCACCCTTCTTATGGTTTCTTCCATGTTCTTAGGATCATCGTATTGAATCTTGTCACCAATAGAAGGTGGCATTCCACTTAGATACCTCTGAATTTTGATAGCCTCATCCTTGATGAATGGAACATACTTCAACAATTCCATAAAACTTCGTTCATACTCATCAATGGTCATGCTACCTAGCTTGAGTTCAAAGAACTCCTTCATCTTTCTGTCATAGTATCTTTTAGTCAGGTATTTCTTCTCGAAATACCTCTTAAAATCCTTCCATGTGACCTCTTTCTCTCTGATGTGCTGCACTTGCACAAACTGATCCCACCACATGGACGCTTTTCCTTTCAACTGGTACATTGCAATTCTTCCCTCTGCATGGGCAGAATAATTCTGCAGCTGGAAGTATTTCTTCATGCCCAACAACCATGTCTCGGCATCCTCCTCCCTCTTATGTTCTCCATCGAATGTTGGAGGCTTAATCTTATTCATCTCTCCTTTCAATTCCTCCCTTCCAGATTTTTGATATTTTCTGGTAGGGGACGGGCTTGAACTACTGTATGTCTCCTTGTCTAAATGTTTTTGGGAGCGACTGTGATGTCGGCTACTACTCCTCGATCTGCTTCTTCTTCCATGTTCTCTGCGACTCTCTGTCATACCTGAGTCTCTTCCCTTCTCAAGTTTCTTCTCTACTCTTTCCAGACTCTGCAAGAATTTTAAGTTTAATTTCCCTTGCCGATCCTTGAATTTCATGAGATTTTGGCTATCGGCTCGATGCTCCTTGGCATGTCTTTGCAATCCTTCAAGGATTTTCATTATATGTACTTCCTTATCCATCTCCTTTCCATGCCCATTAGAGTTCGATCCTTCGACTCCTAGGTTAACATCCTTTCCTTCCCGTTCGTCTTCCATTTCAGGGGTAATTTGCACTCTTCCCCACTCCATACTCAGTGTTGATTAACTGGATTTTTGGCCTCTGTTGTATTCTGAACACTCACTGTGCAATCCCAATCAAAATTCTCAGGCCATTAAACTTCATGAATAATCCACAACATTTATAACTAATACAAATAAGAATGAAAGACATTTCAACTTCACAAAGTTTTCCAAGCTCTGTCTGGATCTGCAATTTCTGGGATTTCTTGAAATTCTCCTATTTCCCTATCAGAAAATTTTCCTCCCACAGAAAACTCTTCGAGGTCTCCCTTCCTTCTATCGGGGTTACCTCTATTAGGATTTTGAAACCGGCAATGTTCTGGTGGGTTGAATCCCCGATTTCCGATTTTCGATGTGCTACCTTTACGTGTTAGCCCATACTATGGGATATACACCATTTGACCGCTGACACGTGACCCCGACCCTTTCCCTTATCAGGGTTCGGGGTTTCAGGAATCGAAATGTGCCAAAACTCTTGATAGTGGAATCCTCGATTTTCTGATTAGCGATGGACTCTGTCCGTGCTAGCCCTCTGCGCTATACCCTCACCATACGACCACTGCTCTTGACTGTGATCAATCCTCCTATCGGGGTTTTGGGATTTGTGATGTCGCGATGAAAATGCATTCAAAACCCCTGATCCTCTGATTCCCGATGTGCTTTTACACTGGCTAGCTTTCCTGTCTCAGCCTCTGGTCCACATGACCATACTATATGACCTCCACCTTACCCCGTCGGGGTTTCGGCGGTTTCAATGTCAAAGTGCATATGCTCACGGGATCCCTGACATCCCGATTATCGATATGTCAATGTGCCTTTTGCTTTAACCCTTTGCGGTTAAGCCCAGGTCCATGTGACTTCTACCCCATGAACGTACTCAAAGCTCTCGTCGAGGTTTAGGGGTTTGGAGTTTCAAAGTGTATGAATCAATTGTCACCTGGGTTCCTGATTTCCTGATGAACTTCAAACACCGATGGACTTACTCCTTGTCGGGACTTTCCCCGATGGAAGATCTTTGTCACATGTCCCCCAATATGAACAGTCCAGATATTGTCGCAAAATCGCGGGTCGTGATTCCGTGTGACGAGATCTCTATGTGCTCGAGAACTCTGATTCTCTGAATTCCGACTCTCTCCAGGATTTTGACACGTGTCCTCCTTGGGATCCTACAACTATGATCCCTCCTTAGTTCTGGGACTTCTCCTCTACCCATGAGGACTTAAACCCTATGCAACTTCTGTCAACTTGGACGGTTGACAGGTAATCCCACAGTGATCTTACGACTCACGACCCTCCCGAGTTTAACTCCTATACACTCTGGGCCATACCAGGGTCCGAAATTGGTCTTCCAAACACAATTTCTCCTCTCACCCTCGGTCTAAAGACCACTCGACTGGCCCATCCAGGCTCAGTGTCAAAACCTGGTTCTGATACCACTTTGTAGTGTACCTTTTTACTACCGAGGTTTCCAAACCTCTCAGTTACCATTCTATACATGGATTTTTACATAATTCGTACAGGAATTATAAACACATGCATTTAACACAATTAAACACACTTAATTCTGAGAGTAAAATATATAAGTTACTGTTACCATTAACAAACCATAACATTCAACAGTAATTCATTTACACAGCGGAAAACATGATAATATATACAGCACAGTCATGCCAAATGTCATAAAACATAATTCATATACTTATCTTTTAACAGTTGTAGAATTCACCAACCAAGTGCAGGCCTCCCACGAACGTCCCAGCCTTAGACCACACTGTTCATCAACTCAATAGTGGGTCACCCCCGAGATGGGACCGAGCTCCACCCCAAGGAAAGGAATCCTAGGCTCAGGCTGAGGTTACAGGGAATTCAGTCATACACAACCACCAGGAAGAAAGCTCTCCCAGGAATCTCCCACGCTCACTGCCCACACACCCTCATTCCCCACATGCCTGTTCCACCCCAGGAGAGTGCACCTTCTCTATCACCTAGATAGTCCTTCGGCTGCCAGTCTCCCTTACCTTGGGTTACAGGAACAGACCGGACCGAAAGTCTCTGAGCTCTATGGTAGCTATAGGGTTCCTTCCAGGATTTCTCTTCTCCCTCTGCGCACTCTCTTACCTGGAGGAGTTGCTCACAGGCCAACAAGCCCTACACAATCCAATACTACATGGTCAAAACAACCCACGGAAAACACAAACCAAGGATTCCCAAAACGGTTCAGCAGTCACCGGATGATCTCACAGACATGATTTCGGAACAGGGCTCCATGCACAGGCTAGCTCAACTTTTCCCGATCAACCAAGGATTCTTCCACTTGAGTTCAACATAGGCTTCCTGTTTAGGGAATGTGTACACGAGATTTATCAAAGATAGACACAGACTCCACACTCACTGGACGGGGGTGTACAGGGATTCTTCAGGACAAACCCAGGCTTTACGGCTTTCAGAGATGAACCAGGGTATTTTGGCAGAAGTCATACCGGTTCCACGCTCAGAGGTTTCGATTCAAATGGAGAAGCTCTCGTCCCATGGTTCAGCTCAGTGCTTATATTTGCATGCACCAGGGTTGACACTTGTCACCCTGGGAACTGCATGCGTTCCACAACGTGCATCCCCTTGCACGTTCCCTCCCTTGCTAGGAACTTAGGATAAAATGATATGCACATGGCTCTTTTTGGAAATGATATTAAAATATTATTTCCCAGGCTTAAGCCCCTAGGCTCATCACTCAACCCCTTTCCCACCTTCCAGCACCTAGTTCCTTGCCCACTCTGTGGATGCTCTGTCCCCCTTCACTCATTCATCGTGGACGGTCTGCACCTGGCGGTGTTTATATTTTATTAATCATTCTACATACATACAGTACAACAGTAGGCTCCTGGCCTTCAAACACTTAGGCTTCCTGGCCTAAAAAACACATAAGACTTCCATCTTATACAAAACTTGGCTCACCAGCCTATAACACATATTTACAATCTCTTTGAGATCATAGATTACAACGGGGCTCGGGCTTGGGGACACTACATTCGGGGTCCTGAGATACTCTACAACATTTATGATAAAGAAATGCTGGCTATCATGCATGCACTAGCCAAATTTTGGCAATACTTGGTAGGTGTTCAGTTTGTTGTGAAGTCAGATCATAACAGTCTCAAATACTTATTGGCACATAAGGACTTGAACGAGAGGCAACAAAAATGGGTAAGAAGAATATAGGCCTATGACATCGACATTGAGTTTGTCAAAGGAAAGAATAATGTGGTAGAAGATGCCTTATCCAAGAGATCATCTATCCTTGCCATAACAGGTATAATAGTTGATTGGAAAGACCAACTAGTGATGGAGTATGCAGAGGATCGGTTTGCATGCCAATTACTGGATGGACATATACAAGATGAATATTTCAAGGTTATTAATGACCTCATCTACTACAAAGACTGAATCTTCTTGGTTTCTGGGTCGACCTTCAAGGCCAAGGTATTACAGGAATGCCATGACTCACCATTAGAGAGACATCATGGGATCAACAAGATGTACAGGTAGGTGAGAGAAAGATTCTCTTGGAAAGGGATGAAGGAGGATGTGATTAGGCACGTCAAAGAGTGTGCAACATGTCAAGCAAACAAGGACGAGCACACACATCCAGCAGGACTTTTGCAACCCTTACCCATTTCAGAGCACAAATGGGAAAGCATATCTATGGATTTCATCACCAGGCTACCAAAGATGCAAGGAAAGGACTGCATATTCATAGTGGTGGATAGGTTAATGAAGTTTGCACACTTATTTTCCATAGCTACTAACTTCAGTGTAGCACAGGTGGTTGAACTATTTTTCAGGGAGATTTTCAGGTTGCACGGCCTCCCCAAGATCATTGTCAGTGATAGGGATAACAAGTTTATGAGTACTTTTTGGAAGGAGTTATTCCAGTTGGTTGGTATGGCCTTGACCCCTAACACCAAATATCACCCGCAGACAGATGGACAGATGGAGATAGTCAACAAGTGGGTGGAAGGCTATTTTAGAAACTATGTGGTAGGGCAAAAAAAGGCATGGGTCAAATGGTTGCATTTGGGAGAATATTGCTACAATACCACCCAACATATGTCTATTGGCATGTCTCCATTCAGAGCTTTGTATAGCTATGATCCCTTTTCATTTGTAGAGATTGCATTCGGAGACAACAATGCACCGATGGTACATGATTGGATATAGCAAAGCCAAGACATTATCAGGGAATTGAAGGATCATCTACTAAGGGCACAAAACCAGTAGAAGGTCCAAGAAGACAAGCACAGAGTTGACCAGACTTTTGAGGTTGGTGATCTAGTCTACCTGAGATTGCAACCATATAGGAAGGATTCCAGTAAAAGAAGCGGGGTGGAGAAACTGCAGCCACGGTTCTTTGGACCCTACAGAATCAGCTGGAGCTCCCACAAGGTAGCATAATTCACAATGTTTTTCATGTCTCATGCCTTAAGAAAGCCCTCAGTCAACACATTAGGCCTATTGAGGTATTACCCCTCATGGATGAGGAGGGACAACTTGTCTTGATTATGGAGGAGGTTCTAGAAATCTAGGAGAAGAAGCTCAGAAACCAAAGCATCAAGGAGTACCTAATCAGGTGGAAGGATTTACCCATTGAGGATGCCACTTAGGAGTAGGAATACATAGTAAGAGAAGCAAGTTTGGAATTGCTTGAGGATAAGCAATTTCAAGCAGGGTAGACTGTAATGTCCCCCACCTCTTAGAGAGGTGATGAGGAGACTCAATGACCTAGGCACCCCCACTAGGTCATAGTCTTACACTCAAGGGAGAAGTCAATGAAGCTAAAGTTATAATTTTAAGTGAATTAAGAAATTAAAAAGGGGATTAAAGGTAAAATATAACTCAATAGAAGAATAGAAGATTAACCCTGGGAGTTAACCTAACTCAATAGAGAATTAGAAGGAAAAGGTATAAGTAAGAGGTTGGGGCGCACCTATTATTCATTCTGGTTTTGGATTAGCATTACTATTGCTCTTGAGCATTCAATTTGCGGGTTTTGCTGTACAAACCCTTGTGAGCAACTCAGTGGTGAAATATCCACTCACCTTGTTCCACAGCTTGGTCTCGGGGATGAAATATTCCTCCACACCATTCTAGTCTCAGTTCATCTACATCCAGTGCTTCAAAAGGTAGCAGGCCATACTATTCTTGTGATTCCAGTAAGGGCACACCATTATCTAGAGGGAGGTTCGATCCAGCTTATCCAGAGGGCCTGGGGCTATTCTGACACTTGGGTTTTGTTTGCAGGGGAATGATCATCAGTTTGAGTACTTTTCTGGAGAGTTATCATCCTTAAATAATTATCTGTAGATTGGGACGTCTTGGAGCCATAGGGGATGCCCTGTGATTCAGAAAAACTTAGATCTAGAGATATTTGTTTGTGATTTGATCCTGAAACTTCTTCCACGGGATTCTCTTATCCTGACCTAAATTCTGGGAGAGTTTCAAGCCATTTGGAGTCGTATTTCTACTGGTATGAGTTGCATTGGGGTTTCAACTATTTATGAGGGCGCAACTCCCTTAGGAGGGCCATTAGTTGGAGGGGTTAAACTTGGACGTTGGGCCTGAAAATTTTGGAGGAGGTTCCCACTGCCCTGATCTATCATTGGGCCGAGTTTGAGCTCATTTGGAGCATCTTGTCATTAGGGCCAAATTTCTTGAGGGTTTCAGTCTTCACTTGGAGCATGGCACTCTTCAGCTAGAGGGTTTGACACCCAGATCTGCTGGGTATTGGTATTCATTTCTTCTTCAGCCTTTGGAGGCTTCTTTTGTATCGACAGAGCATTTGGTAGTAGCTCATATCTATTGATTGTACGACCATCTGAGGTTTATGTCAGATCAGCCATCTATTCTATTAATTTTGCATAATAAAAAGGTCAGATCTTGTTTGTGCTTTCATAGCTTGATTGTGTTATGATCTTCATGTATTGGATGAATCTTGTATGCACGTAATAACTCAATAAACACTTTCATAACAATAAATCAGTAGTAGTTAGTGATACCAAGCGAAAAAATTGGCTTGGGATCATTACATCCACCCTCATAGAGAAAAATTTATTATCCCTACCCGCCCCCACCCTCATATAAATGAGGGTGGGGGTTGGGGGGATAATAAATTTTTCTATATTCTTCCCCCAACCCTCATATACCCTCTTATATGAGGGTGGGGATAGGGGGTGTTGTTCCTGAGTCTGTACTAAGGCTTAAAATACAGTGTCAAGGCATCCGAAAAAGGTAAAAGATGTATACAGTAATAAAGTTTCATCCGGTATTGGAAACTAAGGGAGATTTCTACGTTCCCTACGTCTAGCTTCCAACTGTTCCTGGGTTGCAATATCTTGTTCAATGGCCACCCATGAATGTTCTAATTCTTCCCGGGTATTAGCAGTTCTAAGGGTCGTGTTGAAAAAACTTAACGCAATATTAGTTTGATCTAATATCCCGAGTTGAATATTGGGTTGAATTAACGAGGGTACAGTCATTGAGGAACAGTAAGGGTATGGAAATGATTAAACAAGAGATTTTAATGGCTGATACAATTCGGTCGAAAATAAGAGAAAT
>ML798530.1:72909-161357 GCA_009831015.1 Picea engelmannii | reverse complement strand
CCTTAATGATATGATTAACTTAATTGCCGGATCGTGAATCGGGAATTCGAAGACAAGTTTTTAGGAGAACGAAATGCCGAGTCGCGATATTGCGATGTAGCGATAATTAAGGCCCAATATAATTATGTCGCGACTTCGTGACTTGTAGTTTTGGACATTTTAACTTTATGAAGGAAAATGCCGAGAGGCGATGTGCCGGGAACCAAGCTTAACTGTGGTTAGTTGCTTACTCTCGGTCTTTGACTAGGGTTATTTAAAAATTATCGCGTTCTCGGCTCTCGAGGTTGATAAAACAAAAATTTAGGGTCGAGAAATGCCGAGGCGCGAAACCACGACGATGTCATAATCAAAGGTTAAAGGTCTTATACTATTGTTGCCTTGGACGAAAATTAAAACCGAGTTCGCATTCTCGCGACTCGGGACTTGTGAATTCAAGAAATAAGGTGTCCGATTTGCGAGATCACGAAACTTGAAAAATCCTAAGGACAAACATACTTGCGAAAAACGGGCCCTTTGTAAGTGACAAAGCATTACTATTCGGGCAACAAAAGTTTTTTCAGATTTTTATGATTTTGGAAGGAAAAGGGAAAGAGAACAACTTTTTATCTTAAGCATCAGAATATTCAAAAATTGTGTGAGGCGAAAAAACAGGGGCGGCTCCAACAGGGGGAATGATAGAGAAAAAATTATTCTTCCCTCCACCCCCATCCCCACCCTCATATATATGAGGATGGGCATAGAGGGAATAATAGAGAAATATTTATCATTCCCCCCACCCCCACACTCATATATATGAGGGTGGGGGTTGGGGTAATAATAGAGAAAACATTATCATTCCTCGCAGCCCCACCCTCATATATATAATAGGGTGAGGGTGGGTGTGGGGGAAATAATAGAGAAAAAATTATTATTCCTCGCAGCCCCACCCTCAGGTACATGAGGGTGGGGTTGGGAGAAATAATAAAGTTTTATCTATTATTCCCCCCATCCCCACCCTCTTATAAGAGTCTTATAATAGGGTGGGGGTGGGGCAAATAAGAGATAAACTTTATTATTCCCCCCACCTCGACCCTCATATATAAGAGGGTGGGGGTGGGGTATAAGAGGGTGGGGGTGGAGGGTATAAGAAATACAAATTTATTATTCTCCCCACCCCCACCCTCCTATAAAAGAGGGGGTGCAGAGAGTAATAGAGAAACAATTATTATTCCACCCACCCCCACCACCCTCATGGTATATGAGGGTGGGGGCATAGGGAGTAACAAAGAAAAAATTATTATTCCCCCCACCCTATTATATGAGGGTTGTAACATACCCAACCACCCACAAGCTAGGAATGCCACCTCAAAAACTTGCTTCTGAACCAATTTCAAATTATGATAATAATTAATCCAAAATCAAGCATGAAATACTCACATGCATTAATCAAGATCCACACTACAACACAGAATAAATAAACAATGTGTCATGCACATCAATATTCAGGAAGCATGCACATAGAAATACGTCTCATGGATAATAATTAATACACAGTGGAATAAATACACCGGTAAACAAAACCATGACAAAGAACACTTATCTTTAATGAAATGAATCACCAACTCGCTGTAGATGAAGAAAATTCCTCCCAACCATAGAAAATGTTATTCATTTACTCTCAACAACAGGTCACCCCCGAGCTAGGGCTATGAATCCACAATGATGGGTCCTAGTCCAAATCTAAAACACACAACAATTAGCTAACCATATCTTAGGTTTCCCAACCACACAACAAATCTAAATTTTGAGCTCTCTTTCCCCCTCAACCTGCACAACCCAAAGAAATGAACACCTTTCTTTTCCATGCAGTCCCTTAGGATGTTCTATTTCTCTCTAGGGATCTAGCACTATTGGCCAGGAAATATCCCTACTGGAATCTCCAAGGATTCTCAACTATGGATAGTTCTTTCTAAATTGCCATCAATATCATGCACTCAAGCATCCATTCCTTCTAGGAATGATCAATAATTTATTACAACCATCTAGAAATGACTCTCCTCTTCCAACCATTCATTTCCATGCTTGAACCAAGAGAACAAAAATTAGAAAGAAGGAGGCACCCAAAAATTAAAAGTGAGAAGGGTGTGAGAGTGAATGGAAATGAACAAGTGAACCCCCAAACAACCCAAAGAGTTTTTTATACAATTAATTGGAAATAAAGAACCATATGGCCTCCCCCAAGAAGCTCTTGTAACCACTTTTGTCAATTAAAACCAATATGGGTAAATAAAATATAAACTAAAAAGACTTATCCCCTTAAGCCCCCTCTCTCATGGAATCATAACCCCCTATCTCTTTTTTCCTTGTCCATATATCAGCCAATGGAGTATTATATATATATATATATATATATATATATATATATATATATATATTACATTTCCTTGGCACTTTGGCCCCTATTCCAAGTTAACTAACTCACTAGCCTAAGTCACAACTACATAATACATTATAGTTCATAATGGTTAAAACCGAGGTGTTACATTGCCCTCCCCTTATTTTGGCACTTTCCTTAGTGAAAACACCATTCCAATGCTATTAACATTACAAATCTAGGTCCTCTGGCCTTAATCCACACAGGTAGTCCAACCAACTCTTATATACATAGAAACTTTGGCCTAAAATTAAACATGTATACATAGACATGCTGACCCAAAACATGTATAATGATCTTCAAAATTTATATTTCTGGCAACAGTTCCAACCAACAAGATCTCCTTCCCTCTCATCCTTCACAACCCAAAGAAATGAACTCCTTTCTCTTCCATTCATTCCCTCAGGCTATTCCACTTCTCTTTAGGGATCCAATGCACTAAGACATAAATCTTCATAGTTGGGGATTCCATAACTCTAGCTACAACAAGTCCCTTAGACTTTCTTCATTCCATGCCTTTGTCATTCAATTGCTCCAACATTACCTTCTTCTTTTCCCTCATAGTCTGGTCCTTTTCCAGATCCTCAAAATTTATCATTTTCCTACAACATTTTGAACATCAAGCAAGTCATTTCACAATGTGTGCATAATTTTTTTTATTTTTGTTCATAATTTAAGAGGAAATTTTCATAATCCAGCATAATACTTATCTGTCTTATTCATACATCTGCATCCATATGGTTGTATCATTAACTTGGCTCACTGTTTTCCTTGACATACCCATTGTGTCCATGATTCCAATCAATAGTTTACAAGATTTATCAAAGTATCCTCTTCCTTGCGGTCACTCACCTTCTAGGCCTAGGATCAAGCATCCCCTTCTCTGCTATACATTCCCTCATGTGATCCATCTTTCCTTTCCAATGATTTCTTGCAAAAGAAAATTTATAGAAACTTTATCGAGTCTTACAGCCAAGGCGTTTCTCTGACTTTCTTTGCAAAGGAATCCCTTAGGATTGTTATACCACGACACAACATATTCTAGGGCGATCATGGATTACCAAAGGGTTCTCATGTCACAAAAATATCCCTTTTCATGCTTCCCAACTTTGATAGCCTTTAACTCGGTTATGATCCCATAACCAATCATAACACAATATACAACTGACAATCTATCTAAATGCATTATAACATCAATAACAGTTACATACTCTTGGTATTTGGCCATTACATATCAATTTAAATATTGAAAAATTAACTGAGGGAATTTCTTACCTCAATTCCCTTCAACATAGAAGCAATGAATGCATACTTGGATGGTTGTTATCAATATACTTGATGCTACCTAATCAACTGGTATTTGTAGAATATCACAGGCTTCCTCCTTCATAATTTTAATCACCACTCCTACCACTCTCATGGGTCTTAACATATATGTAAGTCATAAGAAACAATAGAAACATCCACATATTTAACCATGCTATATCATTTTTCCTGAATACACAATCCATAATCCATAATTAGTCATACTCAATTACTATAACGTCATTATTGCATGTATATAACAACAAACTATTCTAAGTCCTCAAGCATGCCATATGCATATGCAAGCATGTACATATGCAAAATGCACATCTACATGCACCAAGAATTCACTATCAATATGCCTACTAATGCATAATGCATTCTAACTTCATTGTACACATCATGCACTCTAGTGAATTTATGTTTCAATTCACTTATTTGTTTATTTATTTATTTGTAGATGTATGTCCTTGAATTTCTTTGAATCCTTGTTGATGTGTGTGCTCTCACCCTACTCATATGCACTAATGTTCCATTATCAAAACACTTTCTAACCAAGTTCCACTTGGCCATTCTACAATCCAACCAATGTGTTCTTATTGGCAACCATTTATCTTAGGCAATCATATAAAAAATTTACCTTTATGAAACATTCAAGAACCTTGGAATGAAGTAGCTTAGAACATTCAATCACTTTACTACCACAACATTCTTGAATCAAATACTATTACTCCTAGTTGTGCATTAGGTTACTTAATTAACATTTCCCTGTGAAACCATACCTTTCACACTTAATACCATTCCCAATGTACGTCTATTTGCATTCAGTGACACTTTTCAAGTGAATGAGAATTCATTTTTCTATATCCAATTTCTATGAATTGGCATCCTACTTCCACTGTGAACTCCAATATCAGAAGTGGATTTATTGCACTGAGTAATTTTAGACAAGTAGCTAAGTCATATCTAAAAAATCCTTCCCTTGAACTCCTATGGTTGACACATAGATATTATTCACACACAACCTCTTAAGATCTTTGCTTTCTTCCACATCAAGCTTGCAACTGTCCACACATCTCTACCTTCAAGGTTATGGAGCCATAATTTTCCTTTCTATGCCCATTGATGACATCATTCACCTGCTAGCATCATGTCACATGTGAGGATTCTTTCCTTTGCTATACCTGCAATTTATTCACACTCTGTAGAAGCTAAATAATAATCCCTCTATTCTTCTCTTCTCGAGTTCTTTATCCACTTTTCATTACTTTCCCTATAACTCTTTATTTCCTCATCCAACTTTCATGATTCCATGACTCTGATATTTGATCCTAGTCTTGAATTTATCTGATTATACCTCTAATTATGCAAAATTTGAAACCAACCATTTTGTTAGAATTATACATATCATAAAAATTTGTCAATTAATTTACATGTACTTTTTCTGCTAAGTTCATGAAGAATTATATCACAATTATCCAAATTCTAAAAATTATAGGTCATTCTCCTCCTAATCATATTTACTATGAATATACTCCTTCCTTGATCCTAGTTTTGATTTGAAGGTTATGGCTTCCTGAAAAATCCACTTTCACCCCATTTTTTCATTTTCTCCACTAGTGAAATTTTATTAAAAATCCAACTTCAGTCAACTGCAGAAGAAAATATGTCAATAACTAGAGAAATTTTTATATGAGGTGTAGATAAAACAACGAAAAGAAATTCATAAGAAATTTCATATTTTCAATCTGATACTCTAGTAAAAAACTGCAGCAATTTGGAAATGGCAATTTTTCCCTTTTTCACCTCTTTTTCCTGATTTTAGAATTTTTAGGAAAACTGGCTCTCTCAATCTGTGCAGTTCTGCAAATTTTTTAGTAAACCAAACTTGTTTTTATTGATGATTAAATAAAATGTCAAGTAAAGAAAAATTTCCAGTTTAGTGATCTGGGGTCACTTTTCTTCCTTCGAAAATCTCAAAATCCCCCAAAAATGGCCTGGAATAGTGGATTTTAGCCTATTTTACAATCCCCATTCCAATCCCCTTAGGATTTATTTGTTTCGTTCATGATTTATTTGTGTGTCTTATTTCTATACACTCTCAATGAATTTCATCTTAATCTGGACCTCTTCCAATGATCTAGACCCATGTTTTTAAAAACCACTATTTCACAATTTCTGACAAATCACGTAGAAATGGACAAGAGACTTGTATGAAACTTTCATAGAACTCATCTCTGTGGACAAAAACCATAAGTTTCATTCAAATGTAACTTAATATCCTCTAGTTATGGCCAAAATATGAAAATCGAGCAGTTTTTCCTACAGGGCAATCTACACCATTGATCTTAAAATCATAATATATATGGACCATCTGTCCGAGGTTCCCATTCATACTATTGAAGAATCAAGCTCAAAAGGGACTCCAAAAATAGGGTATATAGGAATAATCCACTTCGATTCCATCAAACATTTTCATTCATAGTTTGAAAGATTAAGTAAATGTCACCACTCTGACCAGAGGGTATCGAAGAATATTCCCTTCTCGATACAATGGAGCCTTATCACTCATAGTTCAAAAATTCATGGGAGCTCCACTGCTCTAAAAAGAGAGGGTATCAAAGAATATTCCATCTTGATACTTGATCATTTATAACTTATAACTCAGAGTTCAATAGTCAGGGAAGTTTCGTTTCTCCAACTAGAGGGTATCGAAGAATATTCCATTTCGATACGGTCGGAACTAGTCACTCGGGGTTCCAAAAATTAGGTAATTGTCAGAACTTCAACCAAAGTGTCACAGGGAATATTCCCTCTTTATACGATCGAAAATTTTCCTTTTGAGTTCATAAGGTTGATGAAGTTTCACTACTTTGACCAGAGGGTATCGAGGAATATTCCCTTTCGATACTTGAACACTTGGAGTTGAAAATATTAGGAAAACTTAACCTCTTCGACTAGAAGGGTATTGAAGAATATTTCCTTCTCTATATGGTTGAAACTTTTCACTCAGAGTTAAAAAAGTTGATGAATTTCCACTACTTCGATAAGAAGGGTATCGAATAATATCCCCTTCTCGATACTATCAGAACTTTTATAAACAAGATCTTCTAAAAACTCCTTTTCAAAAACACATATAAGTGAGATATGATGGTTGAGAATTATCCTGAATAATCTAATAGATTTGATTCCTACAATATTCAGTGATCAGAATGAACCTCATGTCCAACTCTGAATCCTTCTGACACTTCCTTCCCGAAGGCCTATCATGAATGCCTTTCTTGGACCTCTAAGATTGAATATTGACCATCGATTCCTATGACTTCTCAAATGATCGAGAATGAATGCAGACCATTGATCTAGTAACTTCATCAAACTTTGAAAATAATCATTTTTTTTTTTAATTTGTAAAGAACGAATATGAGTCGTTAATCTCAAGACTAGACATGTTCTCGGTTGTCAATTCTCTAAAAGCTTCCCTACGCTATTGACGCAAATAAAATTATGATTTTTTTTCAAAATTCCAAGTCAAATTTGACTTTGCAACTCCACATATTGAATCCATTAAACTTATCAAACAATCTGAATCATTTAAGCATGGACTTGCTCATGAATTTAGGGATTTCACTCTAATTTTGCACCATTTTCCACAAAATTCATACCAGTTGAATCTGTAACAATGAATCTTCTCGATTCACACCCATTCTAGCCCATAGCAGTCCGTTGTTGAAACAAAATCTCTGATACTAATATGTAACATTCCCAGCCACCCACAGGCTAGGCACACCACCTCAAAAACTCGCTTTTGAACTGATTTCGAATTTTGATAATAATTAATATGAAATCAAGCATGAAAGACTCACATGCATTAATCAAGATCCATGCTACAACATAGAAGAAATAAACAGTGTGCCATACAAAACAATAACCAATAAGCATGCACACATAAATACATCTAATAAATAATATTTAATACACAGTGGAATAAATACATAAGTAAATAAAACCATGACAGAGAGGACATATCTTTAATCAAATGAATCACCAACTGGATGCAGACCAAGGACATTCTTCCAAACCATAGACACTATTATTCATTTACTCTCAACAATACATCACCCTCAAGCCATGGCTATGAATCCACAAGGATGGGTCCTAGGACAAATCTAAAATACACAACGATTAGCTAACTAGCTCTCATGTTTCACAGCCACACAACAAATCTGAATTTCCATATCTCTTTCCCCCTCAACTTGCACAACCGAAAGAAATGAACATCTTTCTCTTACATGAAGACCCTTAGGTTGTTCCATTTATCTCCAGGGCTCTATTTCTACTAGCCAAGAAATATCCTTGCTCGAAACTCCAAGGATTCTCAACTATGGATAGTTCTTTCTAAATTTCCATCAATCTCTTGCACTCAGGCATCCATTCCCTCTAGTAATGATCAATAATTTCTTACAAGCATATAGGAATGGCTCTCCTCTTCCACCCATTCATTTGCATGCTAAAACGAAGATCCCACAAATTAGCAAGGAGGCACTCAAAAATAAAATGTGAGAAGGGTGTAAGCGTGAATGGAAATGAACAAGTAAACCCCCCAAGCAGCCCAAATGATTGTTTATATAATTACTTGGAAATCAAGAACCACATGGCCTCCCCCAAGAAGCTCATGTAACCAATTTTCTCAATTAAAACCAAAATGGGTAAATAAAATTTAAAAAAAAAATACTTATCCACTTAAGCTCCCTCTCTCGTGGAATCATAGCCCCCTATCTCTTTTGTCCTTGTCTGTCTAGCATCCAACGGTGTATTATATATATATATATATATATATATTACATTTGCTCAACACTTTGGCCTATGTTCCAACTTTACCACCTCACCATCCTAATTCACAATTACATAATTCATTGTAGTTCATAAGGGTAAAAACTAGGGTGTTACAAGGGTGGGGGTGTGGGGAATAATAGAAAAAACTTTATGCGGGTGGGAGGAATAATAGAGAAAAATTATTAAGTTTTATTTATTATTATGCCCACTCCAACCCTCTTATATGAGGTTGGGGGTCGGGGGAATAATAGATAAAAATTTATTATTCCCCCCACCCCCACCCTCTTATATGAGGGTGAGGGTGGGGGTGGGGGGGAATAATATTTTTTTTACTATTATTCCTCTCACCCTAAGAAGGTGGGGGGAATAGTAGAGAAAAATTTATTATTCGCCCCTACCCCCACCCTCTTATATTAGTAAGAGGGTTGGGGTAGGGAGAATAATATTCTTTTCTCTATTTTTCCCTACTAAGTATGAAGGTGGGGCTGGGAGGAATAATATATAAAACATAATAAGTTTCCTCTATTATTCACCCCACCCCACCCTCATCGGTGGGGGAAATAATAGAGAAAACATAATAAGTTTTCTCTAATATTCCCCCCATCCCCATCCTCACCAATGAGAGTGGGGGTGTCAGAGAATAATACCTTTTTATATATCATTCCCCCCACCCCCACCCTCATGGGTGGGGGAATAATAAAATTTTCTAGATTATTCCCTACTATGTATGAGGGTGTGGGTGGAGTGAATAATAGATAAAAAATAATATTTTTTTCCTATTATCTCCCCCACCCCATATGAGGGTGGTGGTGGGGGCTGGGGGAATAATAGAGAAAAAATAATAAGTTTTCTCTATTATTCCATCAACCCACACCCTCATGTAAGGTGGGGGAGATAGTAGAAAAACATTACTATTTTTTCTCTATTATTAATATGTTTTCTCTATTATTCCCCCAACTCCCACCCTCATATGGGGTGGGGGAAGTAGTAGAGAAAACTTATTAATTTTTCTCTATTAGTCCCTCCACCCCAACCCTCATATATGAGAGTGGGAAATGAGGGCGGGGGTAGGGGGAGTAATAGAGAAAACATATTAATTTTTCTCTATTACTCCCCCCACTCCCACCCTCATATATGAGGGTGGGAAATGAGGGTGGGGGTGGGAGGAATAATAGAGAAAACTTATTAATTTTTCTCTATTATTAACCCCAACCCCACCTTGTGAAATGAGGGTGAGGGTGGGGGTGGGTGGATTAATAGAGAAAACTTATTAATTTTTCTTTATTATTCTCCCCACCCCCACCCTGATATATGAGGGTGGGAGTGGGGGGGAATAATAGAGAAAAAATAATAAGTTTTCTCTATCCCCGTTAGTTTTTTCTCAAGGAATTCACCTTTCAATGATAAAAAAATGTATGGGTGATGATAGAAACCAAGTTTTCATAGAGAATCAGTTCCTGATAGAAAATCCCCAGGTACCTTTGAATTCTCTTCTAATTTCAGCCACAAATTTATAGTAGTATTTCCTCCCTTCCTATGGATAGGCCGAGGTCAACCCCACCCCAACAATGGAGAGTTGCCAATTTATGGAGGGGACTCTTCCTAATTTTCACGATGACAAAATTGTAGAAGAGGCATGAATAAGAATTGATTAACAACCCATTGCATATTCTGGGCTAGATTTCCTTTCCCATATAACTTCTTAGAAGAGCATATGAAGCTACTTTGAGCCAAGAAGAGATACCCCCGACCAACTACATCATCAAACCATCCTCTGTCATCATATGGATTGCTTCTTCATTTCTCTTTCAAGTTATCGTGTCAATTGAATATGCCCAACCTACTGCCAATGTTATGCACTTTCTCTAGTTTGATCACAACCTCCCAGTGGCGATGACAATTTGGGTTCTCCCAGTGTTTAATTTTCTTTTTTCATGTCATATATCTATGTTCAAAACAATTATAGCCACAATTTTGGGTAGGATTAGTTTTCTTTTTTTCATTTGTTCATGTATATCAACACATACACGAATTCTTTCACTAGACTTCCACCTATTCTGGTTTTCATATGTGCAGCATCCCCAGCCACCAGTAGGCCATGAAACATCACTTCGGGACATCTCTTATAGCTTTGATACCATTTTGTAAATTTATATGCATGCATATTTAACACAATTAATAGTTACAACATTCTTTCATGCTACTTATTCATGCAGAACTAACATTAAAACATTTTGACATTATATGCATACAGACGACATATTCTAACCATACAAAGATTAATGTAGAATTAACAATAAGCCTACCCATACAACATATATGATATATCTAGGAATTACTCATCAAGTTATAAAACATGTACAATTACACCACATACAATCAACATAGATTTGGTACTTATCTTTCAATAGATGACCACCAACTATGTGGAGACCTTCCATGAACCTCCAAGCCTTAGACCAGGCTACTCATCACGCTCATCAATGGATCACCCACGATATGGGACTAAACTCCTCCAAGAGAAAATGAATCCTATACCTAGGCTGAGGCTACGTGAACTACACTGTGAAACTAAAATGATTGTCTCCAAGGAGCCTACTTACACCCACTTCTCATGGACTCTCATTCCCCACATTCATGTCCCACCTCGGGAATATGCACCTTCATTATTCCATAGTCAATTAACTACTCCACTTCCCTTCTAGGGCTTCAACAACATGTCGGATCAAGAATTCTCAGAGCTCCGTAGCTGGTACTAGACTCCGTCCAAGATAAATCACTTCCCAACACACTCTCTCACTTGGAGAGAGTTATGCACAAGCCTAAAAACCTACTTCTTCAACCACAGTCCTAACAACCCACCTCTTGAATCCACAACCACCAAAATCAGGTAAGGCAAGGGGATGACTCAACAATTTACAGAGGTTCACAAAGGCGAAAATGACTCTGGTTGTGTACTTTTTCAATGCGTGCGTGAATTTCACAAGGGATGGCCAACATGATGAGGATGAATTTGTGGGAATAAATGGACAGACTAGTTAGAATGCTGAGAGTCAGCAAGGAAAATGGTGAGAATCGTCAGCTTGCAGATTTGTGAGAGAGTTGCAATCATGGGAGCGAACTCCTCCAGGAAGGTGTCCATAATGGTTCATCCCACGAACAAAGGTGGAAATTCCTACATAAATATGCATGCATCCTGGGTGACACTTGGTTCTCTAGGAGCATGCTCCTCTCCACTTGGAGTTTATTCCTCTCCTTAAAGGAACTTAGGATAACTAGGTTTAATTTTCCAACTTCATTACTTTTCAGGAATACATTGTAATATTCCCTTTGGTTAAGCCCTCACGTTTAGCCCCTCTTTCCTAGCCTCTCAACCCCATTTCTTTCCCTACCTAGTGGAGCTTAGTCCCCCATAACTCTTTCTTTGTGGTCAGTCTACACACAACGATGCATTTTATTAATAATTTTCATAATTACATATACAAAAATCAGGCCCACTGACCTTAGCATCTAGGCTCTTTAGCCTAATAAACAAATAAGCTTACCAACTTATAATTATTTGGCTCACCATCCTACAAACATCATTACATTTCATAGGGGCTCAACCTTGGGGTATTAAAATCCCCTCTCCATATTTTTGCACTGTCCTCAGTGGAACTCATTTAAATAATATCAACAATATTTTCAAAATAAAGATGCATGTACTCTGCCCACATAGAATATTTATTCTCCCATGTTGCATCATCAGGACCGTACCAGGTCCAGTGAACTTTTACAATCCCTATGGCTCGATTTCAAAGATTATTTCTTTTCTGATCCAGTATACGCACTGGATGCACCTGAAAATCTCTTTCTTGTTCCACCCGAATCACATGATTAGCATCAGGTACATACTTCTTAATCAATGAAACATGAAATACATTACGCATAGACATGCATGCAAGCAATGCAATCCTATATTCTATTGGACTGATCCTCTCTAGGATTTCAAATGGCCCACAATATCGAGTTGCCAACTTTGAACAATTTCACAACTTCAGGGAGCTTCTGTTGGCCTTCACTCTTAGGAATACATGATCCCTTACCTTAAATTCCCTATGAGTTCTGCTCTTATCAACATAACTTTTCTACCTGTCTTGGGTAGCCATCAAATTCTGCTTAATATTTAACATTTGTTCTTCAATTTCCTTGAGCAACTCTGGCCCAACCACTTCCCTATCAGATGGGTTTTCCCAGCTTACTGGGGTGTTTCACTTTCTTCCATAAAGTGCTTCAAATAGGCTCATCTTCAGTGATGCTTAATACCCATTTTTGTAGGAAAATTCTACCAAGTGTATATAATATTCCCATGTTTATGGTTTGTCCATCATGTACATTCTTAACATATCTTCTATAACTTGGTTCACCCTCTCTACCTTCCCATCAGAATTAAGATGATAAGCAATGTTGAAGTTTAGATTTGTTCTGAACCCTTTGAATAACCCCTTCCGAAACTTTGATGTAAAATTTGGTTCTCTGTTAGAAAAAAGTGTCTTAGGTACACCATGCAAGCATGACACTTCCCTCATATAAATATCAACAACGTTAGTTTCCTTATGAGTAGTCTTTACAGGAATTAAATGGGCAGCTTTAGTAAGCGTGTCCACCACCACCATGATTGCATCATGTTGCTTGTTCATTATGGGAAACCTCGTGATGAGATCCATTATTGCCACTTCCCATTTCTACTCAGGAATGTGTAATGGATGCAGTAAACCAGCTAGGTTTCTATGCTCATCCTTGACCCTTTGACATTCCAAGAACTTAGCAATAAAATCAAAAATCTCCCTCTTCATGCCTGGCCAATAATATTGTCTTTTGACTGTTGAGATTGTTTTTTGATATCTTGGGTGTCGTGCATAAGGCACATTATGCATTTATTTTAAAATCACACTCCTCAATTAAGAAGATTTGGGTACATAGACTCTATTTCTATACATAAGTATTCCATCAAATCCTAATTCATAATCCTCAACCTTCTACTGCATTTTACCTTGCTGCAATTTTGTTACCAATTCCATGTACCGCAAATCTTGTTTTCCAACCTCATAAATTATTCCTTTGAGATCCATCTAATACATGCTAATGATTGTAGTATGCAGTTCATGCATTCTGTTGCTGAGTGCATCAACCACTTTGTTCTCCTTTCCTTTGATATGCTTGATATCAAAGTCATACTCATAGAGGAATTCCAACCATCTACACTGCCTAACATTCAAAGTAGGTTGATCAAACAAATATTTTAGACTGTTATGGTCTTTCCTTAGCTCAAACCTCTTTCCCATGAGTTAGTACCTCCACTTCTTCAAAATGTGCACTATGGCCGCCAATTCCAAATCACGAGTGGCATAGATCCTTTCATACTCTTTCAATTTTCTAGACTCGAAACATATTACAAACCCATTCTAGATAAGGACTCCACCAAGTCCTTTTTTGCATGCATCTGTGCAAACCATAAGATCTTCATTCAGATCTACGATCTTCAGAATTGGAAAATGGGTTAACAATTGCTTCAATTGTTGGAAACTATTTTCACATTCTTTTGTCCATTGAAACTTCTTCCCCTTCCTTTGAAACGAAGTGATGGGGTGAGATATTCTTGAAAACCCTGCAATGAACCTTCTATAGTAACCAACTAGAACCATGAAGGATCTGAATTCTATCACATTCTTAGGTGTTGTTCACCCTTTAATGGCCTCAATCTTTTCAGGGTCCACTGCTATCCCTTCTTCAGATATGATATGCCCCAAATAGTGAATTTTGATTTGATAAAATGAGAACTTGCTCAATTTGGCATACAACCGATGTTCTCTTAGAAATTGCAGCACTATCCTCAAATGATTCTCATGCTCTTCTTCTAACTTGGAATATACAAGAATTTCATCCAGAAAAACAATGGCTAACTTGTCTAAATATTCCCGGAAAACATCATTCATTAAGCACATGAAAACAGATGGTGCATTTGACAACACAAATGGCACCATTTTGAACTCATAATGACCATACCTTGTCCTGAAGGTGGTCTTGCTAATATATTCCTCTTTAATCCTTACTTGATGGTATCCTAACCTGAGATCTATCTTGGAAAATATCTTTGCATCCTTCAATTGATCAAAGAGATCATCAATCTATGGCAGATGATACTTTTTATTTATAGCTACTTTGTTCAATTGTATGAAGTCGATGCAAAATATCAATGTCCCATGTTTCTTCTTCACGAACAAGACTGGGGCACCCCAAGGTGACACACTTGGGTGTATATACCCCTTCTTTAGAATTTCTTCAAGCTGCATTTACAATTACTTCAACTTTGGTGTACTCATTATGTAAGGAGTCTTTGATACTAGATATTCTCCGGGAATCAAATTAATAGAGAAAAACATATCTCTCTTTGGAGGTAGTCCTGGTACCTCCTTGAAAACATCCTCAAAATATTCCAGGACTGCACGATCCTCCAGATTTGACACCTTATCCTTATATGATTCCTCCATATGGGCTGCAAATATTTGACATCCTTTCCTATAGCACTTCTTCAGCTGCATTGTTGATATTCCCTAAAAATTAACTGCCTTAGGAATTCCTTGGACTATTTTCTGAATTCCTTCCTCATCCAAGCAAGTGAATGCCTTGTTATGGAAGTCTAATATGGCATGGTTTTGGTCCAATCAATCCATACCAATTAGGAAATCATATGATCCCAACGACAAGATGTTCAAATGTTCCTTGGTACACAGTCCATTCATGCCCATTGGACACGATTTAACCAACTCAACAAATTTCCTCTAGGCTTCTGTAGCTAGCTGTACCAACCAAGATTTCCCATGCTTTCTTCTTGTAAGAAGAAATATTTCCACTAACTTAGGGTCTATATAGCTATTACTATCCCACGAATCAATTAAAATAGTAAAGGCATGGTTATTGATCATACCTTCAACTTCAATCATGTGTGATTGAAACTCAACTTGTTTGTTGTCCAGGGCTTCATAGATCCTTGATACTCTTCTACCCATGTCCTCCACTGTTTCTTCTTACTGTACATTGTGGACAACTCTTACCTTGTCACTTTTGTGAGGACAATCTCTATACTTGTGGTCTCGTTTATATCCCCAACATTGAATGGGTGCCTGCCTTGACCTTTTCCCTCCTATCTCAGCCATTCTATGCTCTCTAAAATATGGTTATCCTTGAGGATTGTTTTTGAAAAATGGAGGATTGTTTCCCTTCTACGTATGTTCCTTATTGAACTTCTTCTTGTCCTCCCAAGACTTCTGGAAAGTAGGATTTCATTTTTGTTGATCATATAAGCATTTTTCTCTCCTTATCATTTCCTCCAGAGTCTTGGGGTCATCATATTGGATTTTCTCACTGATGAAAGATGGAAGCCAAATCAAGTACCTCTGAATCTTCACTATCGCATCCTTGATGAAGGAGACATACTTCAACAACTCTAATAATATCCTTTCATATTCATCAATAGCCATGCTGCCCGGTTTAAGTTCAAAGAAGTCTTTCATATTTCTATCATAATACCTCTTGGTTGGGTATTTATTCTCAAAATGCCTCTTGAAATCCTTCCCAAGTCACATTTTTCTCCCTGAGGTGTTGTACTTGCACCAGTTGATCCCACCACATGGATGATTTTCCTTTAAGTTGGTATATGGAAATTCTTCCCTCTGTATGAGAAGAATGGTTATGCAAATGGAAGTACTTCCTCATGCCTAGCAACCATGTCTCTGCATATTCATCCTTCTTGTGCTCACCATCAAATATAGGAGTTTTGAGTTTGTTCATTTCCCCTCATAGCTCATCCACCCCAGAACTCTTATGCTTCCTAACATGGGATGGAATTGAGTTGTTGTGTGCTCTCTTATTGGAATGCCTCGGGGAGTGTTGGTAATGTCTGCTATCATTTTTTGTTCTTTTGTGACTCCCTAATTTTCTTGAGCCACTCTCCTTATCCAATTTCTTTTCTATTCTTTTCAGGATCTACATTAACTTTATGTTGAATTCTCCCTACTGCTCCCTTGATTTCATGAGATTTTTGTTATCTGCTCGTTGAGTCTGGACATCTTTCTGCAACTTTTCAATGATTTTCATCATGTTTCCTTCTTTATGTATATATTCTCGATGCCCATTGGAGTTTGATCCTTCAACTCTTAAATGGACATCCATTCCTCTAAATTCCTTTTCCGAACTGTAAGAACCCTATTCCTTCCCCGTTTCTCTACACTATGAGGCAATTCGGTTTGGTTCTGACAATTGTTAACTCTAAAAAATGTGCAGTCAACTAAGTTTTGTCAAGCTATCAGACTTTAATAATTTTCCAGAATAAACCAATCTGATTCAACAAAAACAATATTACATTCAATTTTCTCCACATCTTGGTCAGTCAAGAACGCTTTGGGCTTCAATCTCTAAGCCCAATTCTGTTCTGCGACAAATTTTGGGTGCTAGCCCCTTTTCTTCAGCTCTTGGTTCGCATGTGACCATGGTTCTGACCCAATGCTTATGATTTGGGTGCTTATCTGGAGCTCTAAAACTTTAGGCGTTGGGATTCAGAGGTTTCCCTTTTTCTGTAAGTCCATTCATCACATAACAATGAATTATAAAATGCACGAAGAAGGACGGATCTACGATCCACCTTCCTTGCACATATCTACGGTGGATAGGATCTTTGAGGACTCTGACTTCTATGGATTTCAAAGCACATCACAAAAAATCTCTCAAAGTGTCGGATTGGTGAAGCACGAAGTAGGGTGGATTAATGGTCCACGTCTCCCAACATCCAATAACTAATACTCTCTATGGAACACCAGGCTTTGGGGCTCCAGGACTTCGGAGCTTCGAAGCTCTGGGACTTCAGAAGATTTCAACTTTGCACATCCCAAAACTCATGAAACATGAGTCTCTGCATACTTCCATGTCACCTTGGTGACATCATCACGTCACTTTACTTTGGCATAATGGAACTTCGGCGGTTTCTTCCTCCCATTCCATCACAAGCCATTTCTTCCGAAGTGTCAATTCTCCAGACTTCATGATTTAGCGCCATGCTTCCACTGGGGCCCGCGGTTTCGGTGCTTGAACTAATAAATACTAAAAATGTGACATCAAACTTTATACTTTTCGAGTTGCGGGGACATGGGTTGACAATTTTGGAGGACCCCCCTCATCGTCCCGCACTTGACCCCATGCTGACACATACCCCTTCTAGTAAACTGTGGTTTGGATTACGAGACCACCTTGTATAATTATCCGTCATGCAATTTCGATCCCTGCAATGCCACCCGACCATTGATCTTGATAGATTGTGATCAAAGTTAATGCGGACCTGATCCAACTAACTTCTTTAACAAGATTAACTACCTTGTGCCACCACCAAGAGAACCACGTGGCAGGACACATGAAGAAAACACGTGGCCCAATCAGGCATGTGACATATGTCACATTCTAACTACATTTCTATCGTACAAAGGTTCTTAACTCACTGACACGTGGCACACATCCCATATGTCCACATCATCCCCAGTAACGTCAATAGGCCACGTCACTTTGAGACTTCAGGCTTAAGGAGATTTCACCTTAGTATACCCAGTTTCTCCTGAATGTCGAATTCCAGAAATTTCTTACCTTGCGCTCTTGGCTTATTCCTACGATTCTGATCCATCCTTGGTCAAATCCAATGGTAAATACTCCCCCCCAGATATAAGGTGTAGATCTTCTTTGGGAATTCAGAACTTCGGGCGTCGACCCTTTCTCCTCTATCACACATAAACTTCGTCGAAGTCACAAAGTTACGAATTACTTAGGGGTTAATCCTCATGCACCTTTCTCCAGCTATGATGGTCATGACTTAATCTTTGCTTGATCTGACGGCTTATCTTTCTCTCGCCCAGATCTAACGGCCCAACACCATGAATGTTGTGATTTATTTATTTGTGGCCATTTATTAAACTTGTTACACCTTTTGTGTTTTCGAACACAGTCCAAGTATTCTTTCAATGCCCTTCTGGCACTCTGTACCTCAAAATTCTCTAGAATTTCTTTGCCGAATTTCTCGTTCATGGCCCATCTAGGTCCCTGGTAGAAACCATGGGATATGAACTTGGGTTTTCTCCATTTCGACAACAATTATTTTCTAAATTTTTTTCTTCAGCTTCCACTATCATGTCCCATCTAGGCTTAGTGTTGAAACTATGGCTCTGATACAATTTTGCAGCATTCCAAACCACCAACAAGTCGAACAACATCACTTCAGGATGTCTCTCTTAGCTCTGATACCATTTTGTAAATTTATATGCATGCACATCTAATGCAATTAACAGTTACAACATTCTTTCATGCTACTTATTCATGCGGAAATAACATTAAAAAATTATGACATTATATGCATACATAAGACATATTCTAACCATACACAGATTAATGCGGAATTAACAGTAAGCCTACCCATACAAAATATATGATATATCTAGGCATTACTCATCAAGTTATAAAACATGTACAATTACACCACATACAATCAACAAATATTTGGTACTTATATTTCAATAGATGACCACCAACTGCATGCAGACGTTCCATGAACCTCCCAACCTTAAACCACATTTCTCATCACTCTCAACAGTGGGTCAGCCCCGAGTTGGGACTAAACTCCACCCAGGGAAAAGGAATCTTAGATCTAGGATGAGGCTATAGGAACTAGAGTGTGAAACTGGAAGGATTCTCTCCAAGGAGCCTACTTACTCCCACTACTCATGGACTCTCATTCCCCACATGTCCGTCCCACCTTGGGAATATGCACCTTCATTGTTCTGTAGTCCATCAACTACTCCACTTCCCTTTCAGGGCTTCAGCAACAGGCTGGATCAAGAACTCTCAGAGCTCTATAGATGTACTAGACTCCCTCTAGGAGAAATCACTACCCAACAAACTCTTTCACCTGGAGAGAGTTGCTCACAGGCCTGACAACCTTCTTCTTCAACCACAGGCCTGACAAACTGTCTCTTCAATCCACAATGACAAAAATCGGGTAAGGCAAGGGGACGATTCAAAAATTTACAGAGGTTCACAAAGCTAGAAATGACTCTTTCTATGTTCTTGTTTAGTGTGTGCGTGAAATGCACAAGGGATGGCCAACATGTTGAGGATGAACTCGTGGGAAACTAAATGGCCAATATGGTTAGAATGTTGAGAGTGAGAAAGGAAAATGGTGAGAATCGTCATCTTGTAGAATCGTGAGAGAGATGCAATCGTGGGAGTGAAATCCTTCGGGAATGTGGCCAGAATGGTTCCTCCCCTCAACAAAAGTGGAACTTCCCACATAAATCTGCATGCATCCTGGGTGACACTTGGCTCTCTAAGAGCACGCTCCTCTCCACTTGGAGTTTGTTCCTCTCCTCAAAGGAACTTAGGATAACTGGGTTTAATTTCCCAACTTTAGTACTTTTTCAGGAATACATTATAATATTCCCTTGGTTTAATCCCTCAAGATTAGCCCCTCTTTTCTATCCTCTCAGTGCCATTCCTTTCCCTTCCTAGTGGAGCTTATTCCCCCATAACTCTTTCTTCGTGGTCGGTTTACACACAACAATGTATTTTATTAATAATCTGCATAATTACATATACAAAAATCAGGCCCACTGACCTTAGCATCTAGGCTGTTTGGCCTAATAAACACATAAGCCTACAAGCTTATAATTACTTGGCTCACTAGCCTGCAAACATCATTACATTTCACAGGGGCTCGACCTTGGGGTATTACAATTTGTATGGAAAAATAGGTTGATAACTTTGATATTTGTACTGGTTCGCTGATTTTCTAAGGTAATATAACTTTTACTTTCGAAAAAAATATGAGAAAAATCGATGTCGATTTATATATAGTGATATATCTTGACAGATCAGTAGAATCCTTCAAACTTATAGAAATTTACGAATGACCATTCATTTCAGTCCTTAGAAAGACATGGATATGGAGTATTGTATTTAGTTAGTGTCAGAGGAAATACAAAATAATGAGTTTAATTATATGTTATGCTTATAGTCAATATAAATTAGGCATTAGTAAGATAAATCAAAAGACGAAGGAACCAAACTTAGGTTGTTAGACTAGCACTAAGGTTTTAATTACCTTAGAAACTTTTTTTAGAAGTGAATTTGGGGTATGTTATAGTAGATGAATTTAAAAAAGAAATTGATGGTAAAAAGAGTCATTACATGAATATACTGGCTAATAAGAATCATTATTGATATATTTTCTTCATAAATATAGATCTATTAATAAAACCATAAGTCGATTTCAATATTTTCTATGAACAAAGAAAGATAGAGAATGCATGCCATGCGAAACATATAATTGATTTAGAACCATGTAAGTTCATAAATACATGGGTGTGAGGAGCCCCACTCGAATATGTTATAACAACTACCATATCAAGTTTGGGAGAAGAGGTGCCTACCATGTGAAGGGAGTTGCGTAACCTCTCAATATACATGATGGAAAAATTAAAAACACATGATTTAAAGTAAAAAAATAAAATAAAATTACAAATTCATTAAAATAATGTTTACCAAATATTTGTCAAAATGAAAATTTAAATACATAAGAAATGAAAAACAAAACAATATGTCATACTAATCTCTTCTAAAAAAGTATCTCGAGTAGTATCTTCTATAGGGTCTTGATGTGGAAGAATTATGATGGAATTACAATGACGAACCCAACTTGAAAGGCCTATACCAAGTGGTATAACATCATCAAATGATGGATTTCGATTGAAATCTTCCAGAAATGCATTATGCTGAACTAGACTATATGTAGGCATGATATTAAAATACTAGTGGCTATAATCCTATCTCCGAGTTGAGTGGATTTCGAGGAGGCGGGGGAAGGGGCGTAAGGAAATCACCTAGGGTAAGGTATCCTTTTCAATGAGTTATGCCTAAAGTTTTCACAATCTTGACTAGAGCCAATGCCAACCCTTTTGAATTCTCTAATGTCAAAATAATTGATGTGGATTTCCAAAAATAATATAGGAAAATCACTCTAATATTGTAAGGAAGTTTTTAAATATCATAAACAATTTATCCATCCAATTATCTATCCATACTAAAAATGTACACCAATCTATGCAAACAAATCTCTTTCTCGAATTAAAAAGTTGGTTGGTTCGAATGTCAATAAAAAAAACTAAACAAATTTTTTTTTTCTTACATACCATTTTTACCTATTATCTTATCCTGGCCCTATATTTCGATATATCAGATAATTGACCATGAAAATCGCTAATACATGTGCACTACTACACATTTTAACTTGTACACACTCGTTTTTAACTTGTATACATTGTTTTTAATTAAAAGATAGATGTGGCCTCTTATGGATTAGCTTGTATGGAGCTTCGATGGGGACCAAGTCCCACCAAGTCCATTTAAACAAGAACGCATGTGTTTTCCTTGCATTCTAAAAAGTTAGTGAGCACAAACTCTCATTGCAATGAAAAATGTGGCCGTCTTTGTGCACCCACCCTTAGGAAAGTATTCAGTACTTAAAAGTCATTCAAGAAGTCAAAGGGTTGTTTTCTACGCATATCAATAATTGTATGTGTAAACAATATTCTCTGGATCCTATTAGTAGATCATTAATAATTCACTACATTGTGATTTTTGCACATGTAGTCTACATGCTACGTGAGACCATGTCCTTAGTTTGACACAAGATATTTGGTACATAGATTCGCCATTAACCATTTGTTATAATTACATATTTTCCACACTTCTTTAATAGTTCACTACATTGTCATTTTTGCACATGTAGTCTACATGCTACGCATGTGAGACCATGCCCTTAGATTGACACAATATATTTGGTACATAGATTCGCCATTAACCATTTGTTATAATTACATATTTTCCACACTTTTTTAAAAGAAAACTTAAATCTTCTTAATTAACCACCAAGTTAATTTAGTATAAAGATTCTTGCTATTTTCTAATTCTTTCATTATCATAATGTTAAGTAATTAGTTCCACCTATGATTGTAGTTTTTATGCTACTTTCTCTCATTGAATAAATTTAATGTAGTGGAGTGCACTTTACTCACATTTGATGCTAAGTGATTTTTTTTTTGAGAAACTAATTTTGGAGATCAACTTTAATTATAATGAGAAAAAATAGTCCAAATGTGAATTGGGGAATCTATTCATTTCTAGGGTATAAAGTAGAATAAATGGATATAGGGTTTTTCTCATTAGGAAGGTTATGGTTGTTGATGGTTTTTTAAGAAGAAAATAATGTCATTATGGAAGATACCTCGAATTAAGATAATGAATGATGAATTGGTTTTTTCTAAGAATTTTGATATGATTCCTTCCAACTCACAATTAGTTATTATGGGCGTCCCTCTTATTGGAATTGATGGTTTAATGAGCCTTTTAATTACAAATTCTAATCCGATGACCAACAAACAAAGATGTTCGCATATTCTTAGTCTTACACACAAATGAATGAATGCAATTTAATGTTCATAGCTTCCTTGCATTTATGAATGCTTATGTTTCCTTGTTTACTTTTTCATATCTACTTAATATGATTAAGGAATTACATCCCTAGCCATTCATTGCGACATTTTACTAATTAAGGAGGACTAATATGTACAAATCAGATAGCAGTGATTAATCATAAGGATAGCAGTGAAGCGCCACATCTAGCATGCATTTAAACCAGCACGACGGTGGTAGCTGGACGCAACGGTGGTTAAGCTGGGCATCGTTTCAAATAGCACGACGATGGCATTTCAACTAGCACGGTAGTGGCGTTTCAACTAGGCGTGAAGGCCCACTCTTCCTACAATTCAAAGACTGGATTCACATTTTCACTGCATTGCTATTTTATGATACGGCCTGATCCTTTTAATTTATGATGTAAATCTTTGTTCAAATGTTTGGATTAAATAACAAAATTGCGGCTTTGGACTTCCCATTACTTAAATGTTTGGATATTCTGATTGTATTGTTTAATTATGCGATTCACAATATGGGATCACAATATCCCAAAGTATCCAAAGAATAGGAGCAGTGTAAACATGAAAGGCACTTTATTCTATTTGCATTCTCCTTAGTTTAGAGGATATGAAAGTCTGTAGGATAGTTTTGAGGTATGAAAGTACGTAAACGAAGAGAATGCTTAAAATAGTCAACAACTTCCTAGATCAAGTCCATACCTCCACGCATTGCCTTCTCTAATAGTTCTTCTCCTTGAATGTGCGACTAGATTGCTTCACACAATGTTTGGTAATTGAAAACCTCCTTTTTTAAATCTCTTACTTGTTTCACCAGTTCCTTATCGCCCATGGGAGCTGCACGCAAAATACTTTTAGCTCGTTCATATGTTTTGAGCGTTTTACACATACTGAGAATGAAGATGATGGGAACCTAAGCTTTCCAGTCTTTATTTGTTAAAACAAGTGCGAAATGGTTCAATATGTTCATTACATAATCGTGTAGTAATTACAATGTATGCGTAATGTTTATGCATAGTATTTACATTGTGCATAGTATTTACACTAGTCTTTGTTTATGAAAACAAGTGTGAAATGGTTCAATGTGTTCATTACACAATCGCGTAGTAATTACATTGTATGGGTAATATTTATGCATAGTATTTACGTTGTGCATAGTATTTAAAAGAGTCTTTATTTGTGAAAACAAGTGCGAAATGGTTCAATGTGTTCATTACAGAATCGAATGGTAATTACAATGTATGCCTAATATTTAAGCATAGTATTTACATTATGTGTAGTATTTACAACAGTCTTTATTTGTGAAAACAAGTGTGAAATGGTTCAATGTGTTCATTACATAATCAAGTAGTAATTACATTGTATGCATAGTATTTACATTGTATGCATAAGTATATTAATGTCCACAATATTTACATTGTATGCCTCAATATAGACTTGGAACTAAGTTTCTATGTCGACAGTACATTCAATGCCGTAATATCATTACATTCAAGGCCGTAATATATTAATCACAAAGAACATTTAGACTCATAACCCAATGAGACTCTAACATTTTGTCTAAGTTGACACTACTTGCAATGTGTTCAACATAGTGCATTCTTAGTATTTACATTGTGCACAAAAAAAAAAACATATTTACCCTAAAATATTAGGGTTTATTAAGGTTATTTTAATATTTTAATGTTTATTGGAGTTTATTAAGGTTATTTTAATATTTTACGGTTTATTAGGATTAAAGTTCTATTAGTCATTTGATTACATATATTATATCTACTAAAATATAACACATAGATTAATTATTAATATATTATTAAGCTATATTAAGAGACAATATAATATTAATTATTAGTATTTGATGACATTATATGAAGAAACCTTTTTATATAATTTTTTTATTACATTTTGTCTAAGTTGACACTACTTGCAATGTGTTCAACATAGTGTATTCTTAGTATTTACATTGTGCAAAAAAAAAACATATTTACCTTAAAATATTAGGGTTTATTTAGGGTTTATTAAGGTTATTTTAATATTTTAATGTTTATTGGAGTTTATTAAGGTTATTTTAATATTTTAGGGTTTATTAGGATTAAGGTTCTATTAGTCATTTGATTACATATATTATATCTACTAAAATATAACACATAGATTAATTATTAATATATTATTAAGCTATATTAAGAGACAATATAATATTAATTATTAGTATTTGATGACATTATATGAAGAAACCTTTTTATATAATTTTTTTATTACATTTTGTCTAAGTTGACACTACTTGCAATGTGTTCAACATAGTGTATTCTTAGTATTTACATTGTACAAAAAAAAACATATTTACCCTAAAATATTAGGGTTTATTTAGGGTTTATTAAGGTTATTTTAATATTTTAATGTTTATTGGAGTTTTTTTAAGGTTATTTTAATATTTTAGGGTTTATTAGGATTAAGGTTCTATTAGTTATTTGATTACATATATTATATCTACTAAAATATAGCACATAGATTAATTATTAATATATTATTAAGCTATATTAAGAGACAATATAATATTAATTATTAGTATTTGATGACATTATATGAAGAAACCTTTTTATATATATTTTTTATTACATTTATTATATTAAAAAATAATATATTAATATTAACTAGCAAGAACTGTTTTATAAAAGTAGTTGATATATGTCTGGCATCATTTTTCACCTTTCCAAACTATTGACATCATGAACTTATATCAACAACCATTTTTATAAAGTGGTTGTTGCTAATGTTATTTAATCCAAACATTTGAACAAAGAGTTACAACGTAAATTAAAAAGCTCAAGCTATATCATATAATAGCAATGCAATGAAAATGTGAAGCCGGTCTTTGAATTGTAAGAAGAGGAGGCCCTAACGCCTAGTTGAAACACCAACGCCATGCAACCTGAAATGATGCCCAACTTAACCATCGTTGCATCCAGCTACCACTATCGTGCTAGTTGAAACGCATGCTAGACATGGCGCTTCACTGCTATCCTTATGATTAATCACTGCTATCTCATCTATACATATTAATCCTCCTTAATTAGTTAAATGTGGCAATCAATGGCTAACAACAACCAATTTATAAAAGTGGTTAATATAAGTCGATGAGTGTCATGTTTCACCTTTCCGAACTAATGATGCCATAGACTTATATCAACCACTTTTATAAAGTGGTAGTTGCTAGCTAATATTAATATTGTAATCAAATAATTAATATTATTTTTTTATTACACAATAATTATACTCAAATAATTATATGATGTATTTTTCTATAGAATATAATATTATTTTTTTAATATTATATATTAATATCTGTTTTAATCAAATAATAAATATAATATTTTTTTATTGATATAATAAATGTAATAAAAAATTAATATTGATAATAATTTGTTTTTAAAATATAATAACATAATAATAATTATAATGTAATGTAATATAATATAATGTTATTTTATATCAAACAATTATATAAAAATATGTTTTTTTATATAAATGTTTTTAATATATTATTATTATTATTGTTATATAAAAAATGTTGGTTGATGTAAATATTGTGTTTTTTTTTAATATATTGTTATTAGAAATTTAGTTTAAAATATAAAATAATATAATCAAATAATTAATATTAATGTAGTATTTTTTAATATAATAAATGAAATAAAAAAATTATATAAAAAAATTTCTTCATATAATATCATCAAATACTAATAATTAATATTATATTTTCTCTTAATATAACTTAATAATATATTAATAATTAATCTATGTGTTATATTTTAATATATTATATGTCATTAAATACTAATAATTAATATTATATTATCTCTTAATATAACTTAATAATATATTAATAATTAATCTATGTGTTATATTTTAGGATGTATAATATATGTAATCAAATAAATAATAGAACCTTACTCCTAATAAATCCTAAAATATTAAAATAATTTTAATAAACTCCAATAAACCCTAAAATATTAAAATAACCTTAATAAACCCTAAATAAAACCCTAAATAAACACTAAAATATTGGGGTAAATATGTTTTTTTGTGCACAATGTAAAATACTAAGCATAGACTATGTTCAACACATTGCAAGTAGTGTCAACTTAGACAGAATGTTAGAGTCTCATTGGGTTCCGAGTCTAAATGTTCTTTGTGATTAATATATTACCACATTGGATGTACTGTCGACAGAAACTGAGTTCCAAGTCTATATTGAGGCATACAATGTAAATATTGTGGACATTAATATATTTACGCATATAAATACTACACACAATGTAAATACTATGCATAAATACTACGCATACAATGTAATTACTACTTGATTATCTAATGAACACATTGAACCATTTTGCACTTGTTTTCACAAATAAAGACTGGTGTAAATACTGCGCACAATGTAAATACTATGCTTAAATATTAGGCATACAATGCAATTACTCTACGATTTTGTAATTAACACATTGAACCATTTCGCACTTGTTTTCACAAATAAAGACTCTTTTAAATACTATGCACAATGTAAATACTATGCATAAATATTACACATACAATGTAATTACTACGCAATTATGTAATGAACACATTGAACCATTTCACACTTGTTTTCACAAACAAAGACTGGTGTAAATACTATGCACAATATAAATACTATGCATAAACATTACACATACATTGTAATTACTACGCGATTATGTAATGAACACATTGAACCATTTCACACTTGTTTTTACAAATAAAGTCTGGAAACTCTAGATTCCCTTCATCTTCATTCTCGGTATGCGTAAAATGCTCAAAACATATGAACGAGATGAAATTATTTTGCATGCAGCTCCCATGGGCGATAAGGAACTGGTGAAACAAGTAAGAGATTTAAAAATGAGGTTTTCAATTAGTGTGAAGCAATCCATTCAAGGAGAAGAACTATTGGAGAAGGCAATGCATGGAGATATGGACTTGATCTAGGAAGCATTCTCTTCGTTTACGCATTCTATTTTAAGCATTCTCTTCGTTTACGAACTTTCATACCTCGAAACTATCCTATAGACTTTCATATTCTCGAAACTATCTACAGATTTTCATACCTCGAAACTAAGGAGAATGCAAATAGAATAAAGTGCCTTGCATGTTTACATTGCTCTTATTCTTTGGAGACTTTGGGATATTGTGATCCCATATTGTGAATCGCATAATTAAACAATACAATCAGAATATCCAAACATTTCTGTAATGGGAAGTCCAATGCGGCGATTTTGTTATTTAATCCAAACATTTGAACAAAGAGTTGCATCATAAATTAAAAGGATCAGGCCGTATCATAAAATAATAATGCAATGAAAATGTGAATCCGGTCTTTGAATTGTAGGAAGAGCCGACCTTCACGCCTAGTTGAAACGCCACTACCGTGCTAATTGAAACGCCACTGCTGTGCTACTTGAAATGATGCCCAGCTTAACTACCGTTGCGTTCAGCTACCACCGTCCTGCTAGTTGAAACACACGCTAGACGTGGCACTTCACTGCTATCCTTATGATTAATCACTGCTATCCGATCTATATCTATTAATCCTCCTTATTTAGTTAAATATGGCAATCAATGGCCAGGGATGTAATTCGCCAGGGATGTAATTCTTAATCATATTAAGTAAATGTGAAAAAGTAAACAAGGAAACTTAAGCATTCATAAATGCAAGGAAGCTATGAACATTAAGTAAGCATTCATAAATGCAAGGAAGCTATGAACATTAAATTGCATTCACTGATTTGAGTGTAAGAAGAAGAATATGCCAACATCTTTGATTGTTGACCATCCGATTATAATTTGTAATTAAAAGACTCATTAAACCATCAATTCCAATAGGGAGATGCCTTTGAATAATTCTTTGATTACATTATTTTATATTTTAAACTAAATTTCTAATAACAATATATTAAAAAAAAACACAATATTTACATTAACCAACATTTTTTTTATATAATAATAATAATAATATATTAAAAACATTTATATAAAAAACCATATTTTTATATAATTGTTTGATATAAAATAACATTATATTATATTACATTACACTATAATTATTATTATGTTATTATATTATAAAAACAAATTATTATCAATATTGATTTTTTATTACATTTATTATATCAATAAAAAAACATTATATTTATTATTTGATTAAAACAAATGTTAATATATAATATTAAAAAAAGACAATATGATATTTTATAGAAAAATACATTATATAATTATTTGAGTATAATTATTATGTAATAAAAATTAATATTAATTATTTGATTACAATATTAATATTAGCTAGTAATAACCACTTTATAAAAGTGGTTGATATAAGTCGATGTTGGAAAGGTGAAAAATGACACTGATTGACTTGACGTGTATTAACCACTTTTATAAAGTGGTTGTTGCTAGGCGTGAAGGTGTGATTTTCCTAGACGTGACGTTTCATTACGCCGAAATGCATCCCTCCTATTGGAATTGATGGTTTAATGAGCCTTTTAATTACAAATTCTAATTCGATGGCCAACAATCAAAGATGTTGGCATATTCTTTGTCTTACACTCAAATCAATGAATGCAATTTAATGTTCATAACTTCCTTGCATTTATGAATGCATACGTTTCCTTGTTTACTTTTTCACATTTACTTAATATGATTGCCACATTTAACTAATTAAGGAGGATTAATATGTATAGATCAAATAGCAGTGATTAATCATAAGGATAGCAGTGAAGCACCATGTTTATCATGCATTTCAACTAGCACAACAATGGTAGCTCGATGCAACGATGGTTAAGCTGGGCGTGTGGCGTTTCAACTAGGCGTTAAGGCCTGCTCTTCCTACAATTCAAAGACCGGCTTCACATTTTCATTGCATTGCTATTATATGATATGGCCTGAGCCTTTTAATTTAAGCTGTAACTTTTTGTTCAAATGTTTGGATTAAATAACACTAGCAACAACCATTTTATAAAAGTGGTTGTTGATGGCATCATTAATTTAGAAAGGTGAAAAATGATGCTAATCTGCGTATATCAACCACTTTTATAAAGTGGTTCTTACTAATTGTAGCTCTTTCAAAACATGGTAAGACATTAAAAAGAACATGGAGAAAAAGGAGAAAATGAAAATTATTTTATAAAAGACAAAAAATAAAATATACATTATCAATGTAATTTTAATATTGTAAAATTAATATATATTTGTATGTTGTTTTAAACACCTAAACAATATAATTTAACTTTGATAATAAAATAAAAATTACAAAATTTTCAATATATATAAAATATAAATTATTAAAAAACAAATAATAGTAATAATCTATTTTTAAGGTAGTCCTCTACTCATCTAAAGTTTATTTAGATATACATATTCTACCCCTCTTGATTTGAACATATAACTTTATATTTAAGAACACATGTTCTTAACCCTTATATATATATATATGAGCAATTAAATGAACATAATAATCAGACTGAAAGATAACCTCCTACCGTCCCATTTTCTATAGCTTTCTCTAGTACACATCAAATATATTTCTGCGTTAACTAACTAGGCACAGCACAAACGAAATACTGAGTCTCCAAGCAGCTGTTCAGAACTTGAGTAGACTCCTCTGCTATATCGAATTGTTGATAGTTCAGAAGGTACAGTGATCTCTTTTCAGCAGAAGCTCCTACAGGACACAGAGCGCAGAGAACAGATCGGACGCCACTTACCTAACACAACATTTCAATGATTCGCAAGATCCAGAATTAGTCCAGTGGACAAAATAAAAATATAGGAGATTTAGAAAGTAAGTGTGAATCTCCACTTATGAAATGGTCAATAATCTATCTGTATCACGTCAGCGTTATAGACGTGACACGCCTCACTCATGACTGTAACAAGTGCTTTTCCGGACAAAGATACCCTTTTCTGCCATTCTATTCCTACATTTCAACAACTGCACAAAAAGGTTTCAGCGTCCTCTATTATTTGGAACAGGTAAAAAAAATAGTTTGCAAGAAGCATGTACACTTTTTCTTTTTTAAATTATTTTTGGTACAAGGATACCTCTTTTTTATCAATACTATTTCTACATGGAGTGGGCTACCTCGTGACCTCAACAATTTTCCTTTCAGAGTTATTTTTCCAAGTAGGATTTTGGGCGGCTTCATTTTAAATTTCCAGCCAATCCAAAATTCTGATCGATACGAAATTGACACTATCCTGAAAATCTAATCGGATTCAAACCCAAATTTTTGCCTAAAAAAATTTGTTTACTCATTAACCTACTCCTTTATACATTTCAACAACTGCACCAAAAATTGAAAGTGTCCTCTATTATTTGGAACAGCTAAAGCAAATCACTTGCAATAAATATGCACAGTTTTTCAAGTTTCAACAAGTTTCGGGGTTGCAGTGGAAACTGGGTTGGAAGGACAGTCCTGTAGCACGATCACTACATTTTTGCTACATACTCTAGCAACATTGTAATGCCTCTGTCACATAATTTATCACCAATTGGTTCATGTCTCGATTCCTTTAGAAAGGAGTGGAAGTTGATAGAATCTTAGCATAAATGTAGCATCCTATGTATTCCAAGCATTGATAAAATTTGAATGGTTGGTTTTGAATTCGTTTGGAAGGGTATATATTCCTGCAACTCTTCCACTATGATTATGAAAAGCTTTCAAAATAAATTACATTTTAATTGACTATAATAAATTAATTACACATTTTATAATAAAATGTAAAAAATAAAATAGTATGTACATTTCCAATTAAATTTAGGGGAGAAATTAGTAAATTCAAAATATCATTTTAATATTCAACTTTAGCAAAGCTGTCTGAAAAGTATCACTTTAACATTTTCAAAGTAGGGATTCAAATATTTAAAGATCATAAGCTTAGTTATAAAAGAAAGTTTTACACATTTAAAGTTCTTCCAAATATTTTGTTTGTTACACTAGAGAAAAATGTCAGTCATTGTATAGAGAAAATGTTAGTCATTGTATCATGTTTTTTTATAAAATTCTGAAGATAATCAACAATATATACTTATAGTGTACCTATTGTCTATACAACCCCAAATATATGAGTGAATTATTGAATTAATCAAGAAACATTTATTTCTGAATCTTCCGTGAAAAAAGAACTTTTCATGATTCTACTTATGTTCAATCATTATTTGTTAGGGACCTAACCCCTCACGTAAGTAGAATAATATATTTTCATGTAATAAAGGTCAATATTAATAAGGCCTAGCGATAAGGAAGAATAAGTCCAATGAAAGAAGACCTAATAGAAGCTTCCGCTTCTAGAAGGATCTTCCTCTGGATGGTTCTTTTGATATACATTTTTAGTATAAATAGGAGTCCAGGGTATGAGAACTCTTGTCTTGGATATTATTGTCATAGAGATTTGTTCCATTGGAGGTTTCCCCCTTGAAGAGGCAAGTGAACATTGCTCTCAGTAATGAAAGTGTTCTTTCTCGTATTATTCTGGCATCATTTTGGTATTATTGTGGTGTTGTTCTTGTTATATGGTTGTTCATATGTCATTTCTAACTATTTATTTATGTTCTACATACTTTTTATATATGGAATATTACAAGTGGTATCAGAGCACCTTCCTTGGCAGAAAATTGTGGGTTAATTTTTTTCAAGGTAGAGACGTATTTGACGTATTTAAGCTATAGAGATCTGTCATTACGCGCATAAACCCGTGGTAGAGGATTCATACACGCGGGAAATACAAGTGATACTTAAGCGCGCATCTGTTGGACACTCTTGTAACCGGTGTTGGTACCCCTTCGAGTGGTAGCACATTAGAGAACATCTGTATATGGATCAACCTAGATCTCCTCAAATCCTCCATAGATAAACTGATCGATCGCTTGAATTCTATAGTGTCACCGAGAACAACACTCGGGAATATAATCTCTAGTACCTGGGTATTCAGGTAATATGGCTAAGGTCATGGTCTAGCCTCCTTAGTTGGTTCCCTAAGATATTGGGCCAAGTGCTACTGTTGGAACTCGCACGTATATCAGAGAGATATAACACAAGGAAAAATCTTGTCTGTAGACCCCTTGAATACCTAACCCTTAGGACAAAAACAAAAACAAAACAGACAAGATCTATTGCAGTGCAACTGTGTCTCCTGCATTCGAGTTGCAAAATTTTTACACATTTCTTCTTGTTAAGCATTTGGGAATTTCATCATTGTAGTATTCTTCAAATCAGAGTATAACTCCGAAGGAGTTAAAAAAAAGTATGGATTTTGTTGGCACCATTATTTGAGACCTATTCTGCTAGATTTCTCTCTTCGCCCTTATCGAAGTCACACCTATCATATTTCAACAATTTGTTTTTCTTGTGGACCCGATCCCCTTCCAACAACTTTATTTTGGATTTACCCCATTGGATTCCACTCATCGCCATGATTGTTGTGATACACTTCACCCATAACCCCTTCTCTATGTGGTCCCACCCGCCCCTTTTCATCTTCCCTCATCATCATAGCCCATACCCGTAGCCAAGACTTGGAAGCTCGCATCACTACCTTGCACTCTAATTTCACAGAAACCCAATAAGAAGTGTGACAACTCAGTGCCAATATTGCCACCATCATTCAAAAGATGCATTCCTCCATCGTTGCCTCAATCATGGAACTCAAAGAAGAGCTTAAACAAGACATTAATGCCCAGCTTGAATCTGTCACTAATGATGATCTGCACCAAGCTGCATATCCATGTAGATATTCCCTTATCTGACCCACCTTTGCATACCAAAGGTGAAACTTCCTCTCATTCCCATAATTTTTAGCCCCATCACTTTCAGCGTGACCTATGCCCTCCGCGTGTGGATGTGACCAAATTTCATGGATCAGATCCCACTGGCTAGGTAACTCAAATGGAACATTATTTCTCTTTGTATGGAATTAGAGATTAGTTGGCCAAACTCTGGTATGATGTTCTCCGTCTAGATCAAGAACATTGGAAATGGTGGAAATGGAGAAAAAATGTCTGCCAAGGGTATGTGGCTTGGACACACTTTGTGGCAGAGATCTATGAATGCTTTTACACTGACACCAACCATTTCGTCCATTTGACAAAGTTGAAATAATCTGGCACCGTGGAAGACTTTATAGCTACTTTTGAGACACAAGATTTTCGTATAGAGGGCATGTTTGATGCTTTTTTCCAATAATTTTTTATCAGTGGCATCAAGGATGAGATTCGTGCTCATGTCATCATGGCTCGGCATCAGACTTGGGTGTTAAGGAAGCACAACTTGTTGTCTCTTCTCAAAATAGAAAACCCTCCTTTATTCCTCAAGCTAAACCAGTAACTCCGACTCCTCCTTCTACTCCACTAAAGATCCAGAAATTGACCAGGGCCAAAATGGATGAACGCCAACTCAAAGGCCTTTGTTAAAATTGTGATGACAAATATTTTTCGGGACACAAGTGTAAGGAAAAAAATATTTTTATGGCCATCTCGAACGATTTTGAGGCTCCCCTTGTGTCTTTGTCACCTAATCCCACTGACATAACCCCTCCCTCAGACCCTCCCAAAGTAGAACCGATCATTTCCCTAAATACACTCACTGGATTCTCTGCTCCCCAAAACCTCAAGCTAATTATTTACATTAAGCATAGGAAGGTCATCATTCTTGTTGATAGTGGAAGCACCCATAATTTTGTTCATCGCTGCATTGTCCAATAAACTAATTTCTATATCCTTTCAGTCAATAATTTTCAAATCATGATTGCCAATGGTGGGTCCATTAAATGTTGAGGGCATTGTGAAAATGTGTGTCTCCAAATTGATGAATACCACCTGAAATCTCATATGCTTTCCATCAATGTGGGCGATTTTGACATTTTGTTGGGTGCATAATGACCAAGGACTTTGGGTCCCATTCTCATGGATTTTAAGGAATTAACCATGCAATTTGATGATGAGGGCCAACAATATAAGTTCCAAGGCATCATCATTGGTTCACCGGAGATCATTAGTTCCCATTGCATGGAAAAGATGCTCAAAAAAGGTCATTCTGGAATTATTTCCCAACTCCATGCCACACAAGAAAATGAGAGACCCTATGTGCCACAGGACCTCCAATCCATCATCTTTAAACATCAAGTGGTTTTTTCCACTCCATAGGGACTACCTCCTTCTTGTGGTGTTCATGATCATTCCATTCCCCTTGTCCCAGGAAGCCTTCCTCCCAATATTCGTCCTATCGTCACCCATTTTCCCAAATAAATGAAATTGAGAAAATTCAAGAACTGCTCAATGCAGGTGTTATCTGCCTTAGTACAAGCCCTACTGTTCTATTGTGGTCATGGTCCTTAACAAAGAAGGTTCTTGGCACATGTTTCATGACTTCCACGCCCTAAAAAAACTCACCATTAAAGACAAATTTCTCATTCTTGTCATTAATGACCTCTTGGATGAATTAAGTGGTGCCTAGTTCTTTACTAAACTTGATCTTCATTCTAGCCACCACTAGATCTGTATGAAAGAGGAAGACATTCCTATGACTTCCTTTAGAACTCATGAGGGCCACTATGATTTTTTGGTCATGCCCTTTGTCTTGTGTAATGCTTCCTCCACTTTCCAGAGCCTCATGAACCAGGTCTTCTGTCCTTTTCTCTGTCATTTTTTCTTAGTTTTCTTTGATGATATCCTCATCTATAGAAAAACCTGGACAACCTATCTTTCTCATGTGGATCGATTTCTCCATGTACTCTCTCAGCACCAACTTTTCCTCAAACAATCTAAATGTTCTTTTGGCACCTCAGAAGTCGAGTATCTGGGTCACCTTGTTGGCAAGACCGATGTCAGGGTGGATCATAAAAACATTGAAGCTATGAAAGATTGGTCTCACCCAAAGAATCTCAAAATATTGCGGGGATTTATGGGTTTAATAAGTTATTATCGCAAGTTTGTTAATAATTATGAAAAGATTGCGGCACCTCTCACTGCACTCCTTAAAAATAATTCTTTCACTTGGACTCCAACAACTACTCAGGATTTTCAAACCTTGAAGATATCCATGTCCACCACTGCAGTCTTGGCCCTTCTTGATTTCACAAAGACCTTTGTCCTGGAATGTGATGCTTCCAAGAAATGAATTAGCATTTTTCTTATGCAAGATGGTCGGCCTTTGACCTTTACCAACAAACAACTGTCTGAGAGAAATTTGGGCAAATCAATCTATGAAAAGGAAATGTTGGCTATTCTGCATGTCGCGGATCTTTGGAGCCCTTATCTATTGGGGAAACACTTCCAAATTAAGACAAATCATCAAAGCCTCAAATATTTTCTGGAACAATGCCTTTCCTCCCCCAAGCAACAAAAATGGGTGACTAAGCTCTTTGGATATGATTATGAGATCATTTACAAGAAAGGAAAAGATAATGTGGTCGCTGATGCACTTTCTGGAAAATATGAAGATGAAGGGTTCATTTTTTCTCTCTCTTTCATTGTACCAGATTGGCTCCAAGTTGTTCGCGAAGAATGTTTACATGATCCCAAAATTTTGCATCGGATACAACAATTACATTCCAATTCTCCATTTTCCCCAGGGTACTCTTGGCTCAATGATGAACTTCGATACAAAGGCTGTTTGTATTTAAGTAAATAATCAAAACTTAAATCCATGGTACTTTCTGAGATTCATGATACAACCACAACTGGGAACTCAGGGTTAATCAAAACCTATGACCGGGTCAAAAATTCGTTTTTCTCGGAGGGTATGAAACAGGATGTTGACAATTTTTGGGCTGAATGTGATGTGTGTCAACGCAACAAGGGAGAAACAGTCAAATCTCCTGGAACACTACAACCGCTTCTGATTCCACCTTCTATTTCGTGGGATATCTCTATGGATTTTATTGTAGGATTACATAAATCGGGAAATAAATCAGTCATCGTGGTGTTAGTTGATCATATTTCCAAGTATGCTCATTTTTGTGCTCTTTAACACCCATTTACAACATCCACTATGGCTCAACTTTTCATGGATCAGGTCTTCAATATTGATGGCATGTCACATTCTATTGTTTCTAATTGTGACCCAACTTTCACCAACAATTTTTGGCAAGAACGGTTCAAGCTACAAGGCACCCAATTGCATCTCAACACACCTTATCATCCCTAGACTGATGGTCAAACTGAAGATGTCAACAAATGTTTGGAAACATGTTTGAGGTGTTTCACATCAGAAAGGCAAAATCAATGGGCTCAATGGTTACCACTAATTGAATGGTGGTACAACACTTCATACCATGCAACTACGCACCTGATTCCTTTTCAAGCAGTATATGGAAAAAATCCACCTTTAGTTCTCTCATATTTGCCAGGTGTCTCGAAGGTCCAGGTGGTTGACCAAACGCTTACAGTTCAAGAGGCTATTATTCATAACCTCAAAGATAATTTGTTCATGGCCCAGAATCGTACGAGGAAACAAACATATCAAGTTTTCTCTAAACATCAATTGGCAAAAGGGGATGAGGTGTTTCTTCGAATGCAACCTTACAAGAAAAATTCCCTCAAGGCTGACCATTGTCAGAAACTGGCGCCCAAATTTTATGGTCCTTATACTGTTCTAAAGCATGTCAGACAGGTGGCCTATTAGTTAGCTTTTCCCAGTCATTCTAAGCTACATCTTGTTTTTCATGTTTCCTTCTTAAAGAAGGTGATTGGAACTAAGTGCCAAACTCAAACCAACCTTCCTAAGTTGGACAAAGAAGGCTCCATTTGGCTACAACCACAAGCATTTTTGGACCAATGTGAGTATCAGTTGCGTCACTGAACTATCAAGGAAGTGTTGGTCCAGTGGAAATATACAACTCCAACATATGCCACTTGGGAACCAACTACCATTCTGCAACAATTTCCTCATCTAAAGCCTTGAGGACAAGGTTATTTTTAAGGGGGAGGACATGTTAGGTACCTAACCCCTCACGTAGGTAGGATAATATATTTCCATGTAATAAAGGTCAATATAAATACAATAAGGAAGAATAAGTCCAATGTAAGAACACATAATAGTAGCTTCTGCTTCTAGAATGATCTCCTCTAGATGGTTCTTTTGATAGACATATTTAGTATAAATAGGAGTCGAGGGTATGGGAACTCTTGTCTTGGATATTATTGTAATAGAGATCTACTCTGTTGGAGGTTGCCCCCTTGAAGAGGCAAGTGAACATTTTTCTCAGTAATCAAAGTGTTCTTTCTGGTATTATTTTGGCATCATTTTGGTATTATTATGGTGTTGTTTTGGTTATATTGTTGTTCATGTGCCATTTCTAGCTATTTATTTCTGTTATGCACACTTTTTAGATATGGAATATTACATTATTAAATTGATTGAAACAATAGAAATAGTGAAATCCAAATTTGGATGACCCAAAGAATTTCCAATTCAAGAACGTACATAGATTTCATTTCATATCTCTCAAAAAGAGAAGTAGATGCTCCACAAATGAGGAGCCCTTCACTATTGCAACCAATAGTGAAGACACTGGCAATAGTGAACACATGAACCTGAAAGAAACATAAATAAGTAAGGATTCAAAGTCACATTATTGGATATCCACTTCCAACAAAGAATGGTAGAAAATACATAATGTACCAATACAATTCAAGTGAAACCAGAATTCAAAGAATACCTTCGAAAAATAAAAATGCTTACAAGTCCATACAAATCCAATTTAAGAATAAAAGGCCTTACAAACAAGTCCAAAGAATTGAGGATGAGAGTGAGGCCATGTTTTTGGGCATGCTAAGGATGGTTGAAAAGAAGAGAAATACCAACATAATTCAAATCACTGAAATCAAACATAACAAGAATTCAAATAAATGGTTCAAAAGAAGGGAAACACCAACATAATTCAAATCATTGGAAACAAAGAGTACACACCTATTTCCTATTGAACTTGGAAGGCATTGTAAATAATTGATGATGAAAATACCACCACTATTTTGATGATGTCATGAATGGTTTCAAAAAATAGATAGGTAATATTAAATGATATTCTAAAAACCAAATAGAAATATATAAAAAATATTAATTGATATTCTATAAAACAAATAGGGAATGCAACTTTAATTTTCCTCTAGCATATGTAGTCATATCTTCCACTTATCTTCCATCACGTTAATGCAAGTTGATGTGGTATAAAAACCAAATTATCACACAAAATTTAGTTCAACATTTATTCATTTTCCATTCAAATCTAACATTTATGTGAATGTAGTGTAAAAGAGAGGTCATTTGAATCTCAAATTATTCCTTCCTTTCACCAAAACTATTAAAGTTCTACTTAGTATCCATGCATTTACTATGCATAGAGTTGAAACATTGATTTTTGAACCTCTTCACTTCCAAACACCCCCTTCAAAACATTAACACAAGTTGTAACACAAACAAAGTTAATACAAAACCACAAGGTAAGAAGCCAAGCTATAATCTGAAAAGGTGAAGTTGGAGCCAATGAAGGAAAATCCAAAATTAAAAAGGTTAGAGAATGAGTTAGAAAGTGAACTAATCCTAGGCTTTCGTTGTTACTCTAAAATATAGTAATGTTTTTTTTAAAAGTGATTAAATCTTTCCATTTTTAGTCTAATAATATAGTAAATTTTTTAACAAGTAAAGACTTTTATTTTATTTTTAGTTTAATGATATTGCAATTTTCATTAAAAAAGATTTATGTTATGGATGCCGATTACCCTTGAGATTTTTTTTTTCCACGAAAAAAAGTACTCTTTATATTCATAAGGATATAAAATTTTACAAAATCTGGCTTCTCTAACAACAACAAAACAAGGAGGAACTGCGCAATACTTAGATCAATCCATCAATGTCCCTACAATTAAGTCGAATAACCCATCAAATCTCAACTTTCAGATATGGAGCGCCTCGTCAAATCTTAATCTTGTAGGCTATTCCCTCGTTGCCATCCTCCCAAATTGTAAAACAAATTTGGCTCGATGGAAGGAGCAATGCTTTTTTAGAGAGGGAGTCTGCCTCATTGTTTTCCTCTCTGAAAATGTGCTTGAAGGAGAGCTCTCTAAAAAGATGAGTAGCATCTTTGGTTCTTTCTTTCCAGCGATCCAGAGCTGCTACCTGGAGGTCAGCGAGTCCGTTCAGCCAGTCGATAGTATTCTTTGAGTCTCCAAGGAGTAATAGAACGTCAGTGTGACTGCTAGCCAGAACTAGAGATTCCCAAACACCTATTAGTTCTGCCTTCGTGTTAGATCCCTGACTGCAATTCAAAGTCCAGTGGATACAAGTGTGGGGGTTTAGAGCAATTTTCCCCAACTCCACAAAGTGAACCTCCTTGTTGAGAGGCCCCGTCGAACCAGGCCACCGCCCTATCGATAGGAATAAGAATGGTAAAAGAATTTTGTAGAGATAGCTTAGCCTTCAAGGTCTTGCCAGATTTGTTCGCCTCAGCCAGCAAGAGGGTTGACACGGAATGGATAGAAGGCATCTGATCATTACCCTCGAGATTGTGATAATGAAATAATTTATTACCCTCGAGATTGTGATAACGAGATTGCGATAATGAAATAATTTAAGAGAAAAAAAAACGAAATAATTTAAGAGAAAAAAAACTCTTTATATTACAAGAGAGATTTACATTTAAATATTGTTAAAATGATAATATAAATATTTTAATAATAATTAAAAAAAATTCTGGTTATTCGAATCTTCGTAAAGTGTGACCTGTGAGTTCTATAGTGTTGAGCCATACAAACTGTCCTTGATCCCATATGCTTTAGCGCATGGTTTATCATTGAATGACCTTTTTCCTCCTAATGATCTAGATTTCATTTTTTTTAATTGCATATGCTAAATTTGTTTGGAAAGTTATTTAATTTTGATTTTTAAATGTTTATTTTATTTTATTTTTTCATGGATCTTAGTGCAATGCATGCATTCTTGAATTGAATTGAATTTGGTAAATTGTTTGTTTCAAAAGCCATTTTTATTGTTTAGTTAATGTTTTTAACTTTTTAATGTTTATTTAATATTCATTTTTCATATTATTTTGAGTCTTAGTACAATGCATGCATCATGTCATTGTTTGTATGTTGGGTCGACACCTCGTAACTTGTATTTGATTATAAATCCTAAATGCTCCTAGTTGATTATAGTATTGCTTGAGCCTAACTTTTAATTTATAATAAAATAGGTGAAGGTCAAGCCCTTAGCTTTGGGAAACGACAAAAAGATCTGAGGGAGGAATTACTCCATCTTCATACTTAGCATGCGATACAAGATCAATGTTTTCATTCTTGTAATATTGTGTTTACTATTCAATGGGTGGATACTTGCAAAGTTGTTTTCATGTTAAATTAGGAATATAAAAATTATGGGTTGTGATTTTGAAATTTTTATATTCAATAGATTTTATTAGTTGAGTGGAGGGGTATTTCGTCTCACAAACAAGGGGTTTCATATATCAATTTGGTGTCTGGCTTGACTGTGACCTTAAAAAATAGATTATTGTTATTATTATTATTATCAAGAATAGGATTAGCAAACTCAAGTTTATAAAGTTAGAATTAGAGATTCAGTTATTTTGTTTCAAAATGAATCTTATTAACACAATTTAGAAGATTAAATTCATTAGATTGAGCTACACGTAGTGTTCAATAATTAATAATAACTAGCTTACAAACTTGCAATGATAATGTTGTCCTAATTCCATCCATATGGGTCGTGCTCAATGCTACCTTAGGAAACTTTCCTAGAATTTGTGTTTACTATTTCCCCCCTTTCCTAGGGGTAACAAGAGGAGATCATGTCTTGTGGCCTACAATGGAGAACATGATCCCAAAAATGATGATGATTAGCATGTCCACAAATGATATCTCAACAACCACCCTCATTCACCAAGGTTCGTCGCATTCAAGCAACCTAGACTATGGAACATTGTAAGTCGTCATCACCATGAGGTATGTAAGTCCTTCTTTCATGCAAAGTGTTGACCTATTTCTGAGCACTTATTATCGCTCTTGCTACAAATTACATGTTGTTGTTATAATACTATCTTACTACTGCAATTTGCAACAACAATAGAAATCTATCTTCTCTAGTGTCTAAAAGAGGTGTTTATTTCATACTAAATTGGAAATTATTATATATATGATATAAAGTGTTCTTGTTCCAAGAAGGTACCAAATTATCATCAAAAAAAATTCTCTTCCTTGACCTAGACTAGCTATTCAATGATCAAGACATGGCACGATAGGTTTGGCTACTATACTTGCTATTTGATCCCTTGAGGTCACCAAGGAAACCTCCCTTTTGATCGACCTCGTCCATCAATAAAATGAGAAAAGTACTTACTAAAGTGATAGTAGCAGATTCTTCAATAATTACACAAGATTTAGAATTCTTGTGTTTGAATTTGCATAAATATAAATCATGCAATAACACTTACCAAAATGACAATACATAACACTTACCAAAATGACAATACATGCTAATTATTTATTACAATGTTTGGGCTAAGACAAAATACCAATATTTAGTTATAAACCTTTTGGAATTATTTTACACTATAACATGGCCAATTGTCATCCCTAAAATATTTCAACATGCGATGCTTCTCTTCACGTTAAAGCATTCATTTTTAGAGGAAAAAAAATACCATGGCCACTATTTATTTCTTCATATGAGGAAGTCGTCATTTGAACATGTTTTTGATATTTCTGTTGGTACCTTGAATATGTCTATATAAGATGTAAACTTCAAATTGTTGTATAGATTACTATTCTCATCTTAATTTCTTCTTTCCTTATAAACTATTAATATAACTTCACATTAACAAGACCATTACTAAATTACGACTGGATTACTTAAATCACATTGCTAACTATACTTAGATGATCAAATCATCCGGTATGAAAATATGCACAATTAGAATTACAATAATTGATCATATTGAAAACAGTTCTATGACCAAGGTTATATATTCTCTTTAGACACTTAATCAATAAAAAATAGAACCTTTTGCAATAATGTTTGCAATTTAAATAATTTAGTAAATATTTTTTTAAGCTAAAAAGGAAAAAAACTTCTATTATATCACAAATATAATAAAAAAATATGAATAAGGGGTCTACCAAATAACTTGAAACCAGACTTCAAGTTCTTGTTCAGTGCCATGTCAAACAATAGAGTTTACTGAGACTAGGCAAATTTAAGAAAAAACTATGAACTTGAGCAGTCACTTGATCAGAGGGAGTCTTTGTCCTAGTGTTGAAGCTCCTTCTAGATTTACGAAGGTATACATACCCTATCCCCCTATGGATTTGAACTTGTAACCTCTTAAAAGGAAACACATGTTCTTAACCATTAAACCCACTCAGAGTGTATAGTGCTTGACATAGAATTCCTTTTTTCAACTACCACAAATAGTAGAAGCAAACAATTTATCATTTTTCAAACCAATAAAAAACCACATACATTACTCCAGTATCCAAGACACATATGACACATATATTGCTACTTTACTTGAACAACCACTGACTTAAATGCAGTGCTACTTAGCGTTAAGACCATTATATACTACAAACTGAGGCCAACCATTGAATGGGGGGTTATCGATCTTCAATTTACCAATGGTTGTGGAGGGACCCAACAATTAAATAAACTCAACTCCTTTAAAACTAATGGGATCGCTCAACATAGATATAAGGAAATAACCCAAACTCCTGAACAACCAGCATCCAAGCGACCTCCTACAGCTTCGTATGGCCACTTGCTCTGCAATTAATATGGCAATATGGCATCCAAGAAGGTGGAAACGACGTGAGTATGAATGAATACTACAACCAACAAGTATGAATTCGACCCAAGCAATTATGAAGTCGATCCAAAAATGTGAAATCCAACAAGGCAATATGAAATCGACCTAGGAAAGTATAAATTGGCTTAGAGAGAGGGCGTTCAATATGGTAATGGTAAAAATTCCAGACAATGAATAATATTTGCATCTTGCAGGAGAGAAATTCACCTAACAACCAGAGATTAATCAAATTAAAATTCCCTAAGTTATTATAACAGCTCTTGAATGAAGTTCATGGATCTTCTATCTCAAAAATAAATGAAATGAATGGAGGATATTAAGGAACTGTTAGAATAGTTCTCTTGCTCATGGAAATTATAACAATGCATGAAATATTCAAAACTAAAGTTGGTAAAGTAGTACTTTCACTGATTAAGCAACATATACATCTATTAAAAAAAACTCCATTAAAAATCAAAGATAAAAAACCAACATAGCTTTTAACATAACACATATACAAAAAGAGTAAGTTTATCTTAGAAACTAAAATGGGAAAACCATCTTTGAATGAGTTCTTACTCTATTTCCACAATATATGGTTACACTGTTTTTATCCATTCTCATATCCTTTTCAAAAAGACACCTTTAACACGGAAAATATAGGAACAAATAGCGAGAGTTGGAATTTGTTTTCCATTTAATTGTCTCTATTTTTATTTTCTCTTTTGTCTCATTTGTTCCTACATTAGCATTGTATTTGATAGATTATATAACCTTCACTAATTACCTTATTTATTCAATAATTACCTTGCAAGTACCAAAACTTAGAGTCATTGGTCCAAGTTTTTTCCATCTTCACATGGATAATTTGTACACAAATGTCACCAACTAAGGAAATACACTTGAATTCCTCACACTAGTCATTTCTAATAGCAATATTGACCTTAACCTTTAAACTACCCTTCAACCCCTTTATTATAGTAAGAATTGTTTTTTGATAAAATTGTGTGAGCATTTCTAAACGTCCAACTTTTGGAGTGGACACTCCACCCATCTTTAAGGACATAAGAAGCTATTATAATAGGAAAATAGTGTTGATGTTTGTTATGAGGGTAATCAGAGAAGACATAAAATCTAATGGGTTGAATGGAGGAAATAATAATTTAATGTAAGAAATAAAATTAGGGTTTTAAAAATTAACATAGAAATAGGGAGAAATTGACTATGGATAAAATAAAAATGACAAACAGATGAGAAGAAATTATTCAAAAAGTTAGTAAATGGTAACATTAAAAAATTATCATATTAGAAAATCATTAAGTAATTAGGTTTTTAAAGGGATATTAAAGGAGGTGAACAAAGGAGGGTTTGGGAGAATGATAATAGAAAGAAAATAAAGAACGAGAGAAAAACAATAAATAAAGGATTAAGTTAAAAGCCAAGAAAAAAGTATGATGATATTGATAGTGAAAAGAATGATGATTAAAGAGATGAATGTTTGATCAAGGGATGCTGATAAGATTATAGGAAATCATTAAAGGGGGGTGAAACTATGAAAAGGAATTTGTGAGTTTAATAGGGATTAAGAAAAAACATAATCTGGATAACCAAAGTAGGTTAACTTTTGAAACCAATATGAAAAGTGGGAATTGAAGTGAAGAAGATGCAGAGAGAGGAGATGGATGCGAGGAGGATTGGGAGATCAACCTAAAGGAGGGGTAGGGGGAGAAGATCAAAACATAAAAAAATAAAAAATGTCAAAAAATAGGAGGAAGACTACAGATCACACAGTAATGAATGGTGGGCTTCCATGATCATGATTAGGTAAGATTGTAGTTATCATCACGATCAAATTTATTGGGATTTTTCTCATTTTCAATGGATTCCTGAATGAGACCGATGAAATCCTGACCTTAACCATAGTATGAAAATTTTTTAAATCAATTCTTCTCAGCTTTGGAATTCGAGCTGCTAAAATACTTTGTGCGCGGGCCCAAAAACCTTCTTCAATAGAGTTTTGAAATATTTGTTTTGCACCATAACTTTAGCACTTGAAATCAAACCCTCATCTCCATAAAAACCTCAACCATAATCGTGCACTGAGACTCTATTCTGTCATCTCCTTCCTCTCATCACTTAACTCTCATAAGACCAAATGCTTAACCAAGCGCTTATCGACATCGGTCTTGATTCAACTTTCATCTCCGCAATTGATAGTCACAGAATGAAAAATCCATATCACACCTCAGAGTGTTGTATTCATAGATATGGAACAAAACTATTAAAGATTAATCCAATGGACGGTTAATATAGCTCATGAGTGAGTCCCGATGGGCGGTCTTGATTCAATGTTCACTTTCCATTGTATCACATTTTTTTGTTAGACTTGGTCAATATGAAACACTTATAAAACTTCACTCTAACAGTTGACACCTTCCTCTCATACTTTGAATTCCTATAAGATTCTCCATCATCAATCTATCATAATAACTCTATTCAAAAATCACTATTATTTTCTTATTTTTCACCACATCATCATCAAGGGACTTACACATGGATGCCATCTATCAAATTCTCATTCATGAATCGAACTACCATGTGTCACTTTCTCATTCGTTCACTTCACTGCCATGTGTCCAATCCTCATTTGTTGATGTCATATTTCTAGGTCTTTGTCAATTGCCACATGTCTCTTCTGTGTCTATTGATCCTTATCTTCCTGGACTGATCTGCGTCGTTGCTCGGACTTATCTTCGTCGCTATCTCCTTGCGACTACGAATACTGAACTTCGAATACGCTAAGCCCGAAATCCTTTTTCCGCCTCTTCGAGCTCCTAACTTGGGTAAATATTTTCCATTGATCTAGGTGGATCTTTTTCTGAGATTTTATCTCGTTCGTTCATTCTTAACATGAGAATGGAATATCTGAAAAAATAATTGGAAATCACGATCGACTACCTATCTCAATCAAACAACTATTTCCCCATGCCTTACATAGGGTTTTAACTTTGTTTTGACCTACACATAGAGCAGAGTTCGATCTCTTCTCATTATGACTTCAAACGATTCAACTATGAACTAAAACAACCCATAATAACATTTGGGGCATCGATCCCTTTGATGATCAAAGGTTGATTACGATTCATCCTCTCTGATAAGAAGATCTAATCATGTTGTATCCAGAACCTGCACACACTCATGGAAAATATGATCTGGATTGTAACAATTTCACATAGAGACACTACTGCGATAGAAAACATACAATCTCACATTAATACAAAGATCCCATCAACACAAAATTCTATTAATGAATTAGTGTATGCACTTTACATAAGGACTTCATCCTTCTGGCCTGATTTGCATTCAATTGGCCTCCATACGCCTTTTCTCCATCTTGGCACTTCACTCACACTCTAAATCCCTCTCTTGTCTTACTCAGAACACCACTCTTCCCTTAGGCTTACAACATGTAACATAAATACTTTGATCCTCATGCACAATCCTTAGGATCCTCTATATCCACAAAATACTCAACAGATCTAATACTTACCCCTAAGATATATTCTAAGTCCACACAACTCTTGAGATACACTTTAACAATACATATATAATCAAAATCATATATTATCAACCAAATCTCAAACCTACACATCCTTCTATAATTCCATAGAAACAAAGAAATTTCAAAAAATTAAATAATTAAATTCAAGACCCCTAGGTCTAGTCAAATGTGATTGACTTTAGAGGTTAATGCTGCTACATCATACTCCCAAAGAAAAAAATGTCCATGATATCCTAATAATGAGTTTCATTAGTTGAAGTCATCGTGGGTCCCACACTTTATGTTGATGTTCACTTTCCTTGTTGCCTTGTTGTTTCCTTCTTGTTGTCTGCAACCTTCCAAGATCCCATAGTTTCCTTTGCTGCTATGAAAACTCCAATTGTACCGGCATGTAACTATTTTTCTTCTTATGGTATTTCTCTTTGGAAATATTCATCAAATGCTTCCATGACTCCTCCCATGCAATGTCCAGTCTTGTCTCTTGTTGGTACACACCATTGTTATAAGTTGTTTGATGTAACTCATCATAATATCTATGAATGGTTTCTTCCATCTCTTTATCTTCATACCTCTATCTGTCCTCAGTCTTTCGAGAACACTTCTCACTCGATAAAAACTTATGAAAACAAAACTACATATCCTTAAGTTGCATGCTTAGTCCATATGATTCCTTAATCAAATTTTGTTCTTGAAATTTATTAAAATGATAGAATTGATGTAAATATTTTATACCCTTTTCCATGATCATACACCAATGATATTCATCACTATCCTCATCCACTATCATTTATCGACCAGAAAGCTCCATACTTGTATCATTATAGCCTTGCATATCCCTTTCAAAGATTTTGTGCACTTCATCCTCTAAAGTATTTCCAAGGAAGCCCATTGTTCTTCTTGCATATTCAACATCTGCATCCTTTGGACATGCATCATGTCCTCTTTCACAGATTTTATGAGACAATATTGTCTCTTCTTTTCATGTAACAAGTTTTTGGATCTGTCTCTCCTCTATTCCTTCATGAGACAATTCTTCCTTTAGGACAACTTCAAGTGGCTATCTATCTCCATGATCTACGATTCCTGCAAAAATACACAAATTGTTAGTTTTAAAAATATGATACCTTTGAGTCTCTTTATATGCCTCTAGCGTCCTATCCTTGTCCAATCTCTCCATGATGTCTGCACTCTGAACCTCATCTTCCTCTCCAAGCATTACTCCTTGCTTTGGTTCACAAAAGTGAATTGTTGGTCCTACTTCCAAGGAATTTTTGAACTCAACTTCTACAATTTCTTCTTCTCTCATCCAAGTCTTCAACCAATGCTTCAAGATATTCAATCTTATCCTCAACTTCCTTGCAAACAATTACATCACATGCCACTTGAATTTTCTCTTTGCATTCCATCCTTGTCTCTAGTTTTCCTCAATCTTCATCTGTAGCACATGTATTATGTAATTGAGTTGTACTCTTAACTCAACTAATTCTCTTTCAATGTCCTCTTAACTCAGTCTCTTTATTGCATTTTTTCTAGCATTTCTTTTCCTCTGGTCGTGGCTTCTTCCCAAACCTTTATAATGACCATCAGTGGTCATTTTCACCTCTTCTTTGTGAACATCACCTTGTTCATTATGATATGCATCAAGCCCCTGCATAAAATATCCCCATCTTCTACCTAATACCAACTCAAGGTTCCTCCTAAGCTTCAACTCTTGGTATCAATTGGTTCTCTCCACTAGAGCCTTCTGATGACTCCTATGCTCTTCTATGGCTCTACACCTACTCACACTCTTTGATAACTTCTATTGTTCTCTTCACTCCCAATCTTCAACTGGAAGTATTTACAACATCTCTTTAACCATGGTTCTTCTACCACAAAATCCTCATTCCTTCTTTGTTGTCATATCTCTATTGGTTGTCAATGGATACTATCATTCCCATTTCTCCTTCTCTTGCTACCTGCTAATTAACACTAACAATTTCAATTAAAATCTAGAGATTAATCACAAAACATCAATACCTACAAGATCTGTCCTAAGATCGTTTCCTTCACCATCTCCTCCCAATTATTCTCCCTTGGTTGGAATGTCCCAAATTCTATAGTAATTCACTAATAAATCATATATCCAAATCTTTTTTCTTCCTATCTGCATAATCTGTAATATGCAAGTTCCTCTGTTGAACTTTTCCTTTACTATGTATCCCTCATAGAGTTCCAAAGAGCATGAACTTGCTCTCATACAAAAAATGAACTCCATCCATTTAAGGTATTCCATTCTAAAATCAAATACTCGGGAAAAATCAAATTTCTTTCTCTGATACAAAAAATGATGACCTCTAGTCCTTACCCACAATATGTAGAATATTAAAATCAATTCTGTTGAACTGTAGAATTCGAGCTACTCAAATACTTGGTGCATGGGCCCAAAAACCGGGTCCTTCAATATAATTCTGAAATCTCTATTTTTCACCATAACTTTTGTGCTCGATATCAAATCCTCGTCTCCATAAAAACACAAACAATAACCATGTGCAATGGCTCTATTTTTTTAGCTCCTTCCTCCCAACACTTAACTCTCAGAAGACCAAGTGTGTAACCAAGTTCTTATCGACATCAATCTTGATTCAACTTTCATCTCTGCCGTTGATCATCACAGAATGGGAAATTCATATTGCACCTCATATTACTATAGTCAGATCTATTTAATGGATCTTCTTAATATTACTATGATGGATAGTTGATCTAGCTCCTGAGTAAGTCCCGATGGATGGTCTTGATTCAACGTTTTCTTTCCATTGTATCAAAGTTCGTTGCCAGACTTCCTCGAGCTACAACACTTCAAAACATTCACTTCGAAAAGTGACACCTTTCTCTCGGACTCCAAATAGATACAAGCCTCTCCACCATTAATCTATCGTAAGGTCTATGGTCACAAATCACTATTCTACGCTTTCGTTGCGCCATGTATTCATCAAGGGACTTACACATGGATGCCATGTGTCAAATTCCCATTCATGGATCAACTGTCACATGTCACTTCCTCATTCCTGCACTTCGCTACCACATGTCCATTCCTCATCTGTTGATTACATCCGTTCTAGTCTCTGTTAGCTGCCACATGTCTCTTCTTTGTTTGTTGATCCTTTTCTTCCTTGTCCAATCTGTGTTGTTGGTCGGACTTATATTCATCATTGTCTCCTTACGAATCCAAATACTAAAATATGAATGTCCTAAGTCCGAAATCCTTTTTCCACCTCTTCGAGATCCAAACTTAAGTAAATACTGGTCATCGATCTGGTTAGATCTTTGTTCGAGATATCATCTTGTGCGTTCATTCTTAACACAAGAATGGAATATCTGGGCGCATAATCAGTGGTTATGATCGAATATCAATCTCAATCAAACAAATGATGTTTCCTCACGCCTTATAGAAGGGTTCTAACTATGTTTCGACCTGCACACAAAGAAGAGTTTGATCTCTTGTTATTCCGACTTCAAATAATTCAACTATAAATTCAACAAGTCCAGAATCACATTCATGAAATTGATCTCTTTGATGATCGATGGTTGATTACGATTTGTCCTCTCTGATAATAATATCTAATCATGTTCGATCTAGAACATTCATACACTCATGGAAAATATGATCTGGAATGTAACAGTTTCACACAGAGACAATAAGAGGACAAAAAAACACCCAATTTCACATTAATGTAGAGTTACCATCAAGAAAAAATTCTATTAATGAATTATTGTACACACTTTATATAAGGCATGCAACCTTCTAGCGTGATTTACATTCAATTAGCCTCCATGAACCTTTTTGCAACCTTGACCCTTCAATCACACTCTAACTCCCTTTCTTTGTTTCACTCAGACCACCACTCTGCCCTTAGGCTTACAACATTTAACATAAATACTTTGAAACCATAATCTATTTTAGATCCAAAAAATCCCCATTCAGAATCCTCAGGATCCTCTAGATCCACAAATTAGTCAATAGATATAATACTTACCCCTAAGATATCTTCTAAGTCCTCATAACTCTTGAGATCTTCTTTAACAAGACAAATCTAATTACAATCATATATTCCTAACCAAATCTCAAACCTACACATCTTTCTAGAATTCCATAAGAGAGAGAAATTTCAAACAATTAAAGAATTAAATTTGATACCCCTAGGTCTAATCAAATGTGCTTGACTTTAGAGGATAATGATCCTACATCAGATATGGGAGTAGTGAGGGACATAGTCTAATTTTTTTGGGGGGTGAAATCAAATATAGTTCGTAGGTGTGGAAGAGTGTCTGACGATCGTTGATTTAGATATTTGGTTATGGGTGGTGTCATATATATGCTCTTTAATTCTAGCCTTAAATTTTCTACGAGTTTGACCTATGTAATACTTCCCACAGGAGCAGGGAATTTTGTAAACACCTTGGCCAAGCATTGGGTCGGATTTGTCTTTAGTTGTTCTAATAAGTTGCTTAAGGGTCTTGTAGGGTTTGAACATAGTTTTTATGTTCTTCTTGGCTAGAAGTTTTGCGATATGATCTTTGGTTCTTTGGATGTAAGGAAGAGATAGGAAAGAACGAGGAGGGGTAGAGGTTGAGGAAGATTTTTGTTTAGTATTGTTGGAGGAGTACATAGATCGGATGATTTAAGAGATAGAATAGTCCATTTGAAAAAAGGGATTCAATTGTTAAATAGGTATTTTTTCCCTCTGAGAAATTCGGGGGGAGAAATGCAGATGGAACAAGTAATGAAGGTATTTAAAACAACTCAAAAATATGTTTTCTTAGATACCTTCATTACTCGTTCCATCTGCATTTCTACCCCCTAATTTCTCATGGAGGAAAAAGCCCATTTAACCAGATCCATTCTATGGAATGGGTATTATATCTCTCAAATCAATTGAACTTTCCACTCCTCTAGAAATCCCAAACCAAAACCCTCCTCAACCTCTAACCCTCCTCGTTCTCTCCTGTCTCTTCATTACATCCGGGGCAACACGTATCATATCGTCAAACTTGTATCCAAGAATAACATCAAATCTATGTTCAAACCCTACAAAACCCTTAAGAAATTTTTTAGAAAAGCGAAAGATAAATCCGACCTAATGCTTCACCAAGGTGTTTAAAAAATACCCTTCTCCTGTGGGAAGTGTTACATAGGACAAACTGGTAGAACCTTTAAAGCCATGATTAAAATGAATACAACTCACCCCACAAATAACCAAATATCTAAATCAATTATCATTGAACACTCTTCCACATCCAAGCACCTTATTTCCTTTGACCAAACTAAAATTTTAGCCTCTTCCCCTCATCACTCCTTTGGTCTCATTGGGGAATCCCTTGAAATTAAGAAACATCCTAATAACTTTAATCATAAACATGGCTACAAGATTATGTCCTTACCCTTGATGTGTCTTACCTCGAAATAGAATTCACTCAAGAAGGCCAACCATCTTGCTCTCCTTGCATTAAGATCTGGTTGACTGAATAAGAATTTCACACCACTGTTATCAGTTAGCAACATAAATTTTCTACCCATTATATAGTGTCACCACATTTTTAACACATGAATTACCGTTGCTAATTCCAAGTCGTGTGTGATGTAGTTTCGTTCATGCTCTTTTAGTTTTCATGACTCGTAACAAATAACATGCCCTTCTTGAGTTAGGACACCTCTCAAACATTCCTTGCTTGCATCCATGCAGACTCTAAAATCTTTATCAGGGTCTACTACCCTTAAAATAGGTGTGGTTGTTAACAGTTCTTTTAACTTATTAAAACTGTCCTGACATTTCTGCGACCAAATAAACTTGGTCCCCTTTTTTTGTAGGGATGCGATTGGGTCTGCAATCTTGGAGAATCCCTCGATAAATCTATGATAGTAACTCGTAATTCCCATGAATGACCGGATGTCCACCACATCCTTAGGGATAGGTCATTCCATGGTGGATCTTATCTTCTCTGGGTCGACTGCAATACCTTCTTCATATATTATATGTCCTAGGTACTATATTCACTTTTGGTAGAAGTCACATTTTTCAAATTTTGCATACAAATTGTGTTTTCTTAATGTATGCAATACTATCCTTAGATGTTCTTTGTGTTCTTGTTCCATTTTCGAATACACTAGAATGTCATCAATAAATACCAAAAACAACTTATCCAGATAATGACTAAATATGCTACTCGTTAAACACATAAATGTTTCTGGTGCGTTAGTGAGACCAAACGATATAACAACAAATTCATAATGTCCATATCTCATTCTAAAAATTATTTTACTTATGTTTGCATCCTTTATTCTGACCCGGTGATAACCATATCTTAAATCTAACTTAGAAAAAATATTTTCCCCTCCCACTTTGTCAAAGAGATCACTGATTTTGGGTAGGGGATATTTGTTTTGAGCAGTCATTTTGTTTAACTATTGATAATCAATACATAATCTTAAAGTTTTGTCTTTCTTTTTAACAAAAAGGATCGGTGCTCCCCAAGGTGAGACACTTGGTCTGATGTATTCCTTGTCCAATAGTTCTTATAGTTGAATTTTCAAATCTGTCAATTTAGGTAAACTCATTATATAGGGCTCCTTATATATCGGAGCTGACCTAGGCAACAGATCGATAAAGAAATATATCTCTCTTCTTGGGGACAGTTCTAGTATTTCGTCTACAAATAAAACTCTAAATTCATGTAAGAGGGTAAAATCTTCTAGGATAGGTTTATTTTCTTTTTCCAACAGATTTGTCACTTGAATTTCATAAATCTGACAACCTTTATTCATGCACTTCTTAAACTGCATTGTTGAAATATGCCTAACTGAGACTGGCTTTTTTATGCCTTGTATTATCCTAACTGTGTTGTTTTCGTCTCTGTAATTAAGTGATTTTTCATATGAATCCCAAATTAATTTATGATTCTCTAACCAGTCCATTTCGATAATTATGTCGTACAAACCTAACAGTAGAATATTTATATTTAACTTTGTATTTTGACCATCTAAACTGAGTTCACAATCAAAAATGAAATATGTTACTTTCCTTTTTGTCCTTGTTGCTAGTTGTACTAACCAGGATTTAGTATGCTTTACTTTCTTAATCTTGTTTGAATCAACTACACTATGAGTAACATAACTCAGAGTAGCTCCCAGATCAAATAAAATAGAAATACGATTATTACTAACTTTACCTTCAACTTCCACTATAGTGGATTGGTGATCAGCTTGTTCGCCATCCACAATTGCATTGATCCTATGTACGCTTCTGCCCAGATATCCTATTGTAGATTCCTCATGTAGGTTGTGAACTGTGGTCCTTGTTGCAGAAGTTAAACATGGACAGTTCCTCCTTAAGTGAGGTTCTCCACACTCCCAACATTTTAACGGTTCCTTGGGGTTGTCCCCAAACTTCTTGGTTCTCAGATTAACTGGTCTCCCTCCCCCTTGGGTTTTCTAATTATTGGATTGAAAATATTTCCCTAGGAAAAATTTTGTCACATTCCAGAAAGGGGCTAGTTGGGATCCCTTCTTCCACTAATTCATTATGTCTCATTTCTTATTTTTCCAAGCCTTGGGATGTTTAGACCACTATTTTTACTAGTCATAGCACATTCGAGCCTTTCCAAAAACTTCTCTTAAGGTCTTGGGGTTTTCAAATTCAATTATGTCCTTATAGGACTGTGGTAAACAACTTAGGAATCACTGGATTTTTACTTTGTCTTCCATGATATAAGGCATAAATCTTTATATCTGAAGAAATTTGTTTATCAGGTCATCTATGGTCATTTGGCTAAGTCTTAGCTCATCAAATTCTTTGGTCTTTCTCTCATAATAATTTTTTGATAAATACTGTTTCTTAAATTATTTCTTGAAATCCGACCATTTCATCTATTTTTCCTTTAATCCCTTGGCCAACTTCAGGTCCTGCCACCATATACTTGCCTTTCATTTCAGGTTATAAATGGACATTTTGACCTTCATGTTGTTGGAATAATTATAAATCAGGAAATACTTATTTATGTCCAGTAACCATTCTTCAGCCGCCTCCCCTATCCTGGATTCTTCGTCAAAGGTGGACGGTTTGATTTTCTTAAATTCACCCTCCAGGTGGTTCACCTGTTTCCTCTTCCTTCCTATGGATGCTTTATTTTCCGTTGTTGGGGTTCCTTCAGAAGAACTGTTCTCGTTTTCTTCTTCAGGACCAGAATTTTTGAAGGCTCTTTTTCTAACCTCTTCTTCCTTGTCATTGTATTTTGGGATCTTCTTTGTTACTATGCTATGCAACCGTACTTCATTTATTTCCTACTGGTCTTCATGTTCCTTTTTCAGTTTCTTATTATCTTGCTTAAAAGATTGCAGTTCCACGATAAGGTTCCTCATTGTTTCCAGAACCTGGGTTGCTGAACTTCCTTCATTGTGCTTCTCAGGCTCTCTAGAAGGTCCTTAATCGAGATTATCCTCAATTCTGATCTCCTCTTCATTCTGTGCTGCCATTATCACAACAGAACAAAAAAGTTTTTTTTATAATAGTAAGCATTTTTATTAGTTTTTTCATTAAGAAAAATAGCATGTACTAAACAAAATTTTTGGCCCTTCTTTGAGGTCCAAGTGATTTAACCTTTTCTATGATACCATATGTAATGTAACCCAAATATACCAATAAAAAAAAAATTCATAGGTGCATTAAAACCTCTTTACTCTACTATACTTGATCGGTTTAAAAATATAATTGTTGTTGTCGGAATATGACGTATACTTACTCGTATTTAGAAGAAACTAATAACAAGGTAGTTAGCCTTTCCATGAATTCATGCTTATTAAAATAATTCGGTACATGTGACAACAATTTGTCATAATAGGCTAACATTTAAACTATCTATGAACACTGTAATCTGGTTGTTTCCACAAGTCTATAGTAACTCTATCCTGACATGGTTTCTACCTTTAACAAAGGGATCTGCGAAGGTGTTTACTAAAAATACACCTTTAAACAATTCTTAATACTCTCCACTTCATATCCAATGAAGGAGTACTTCAAACTTACCACAAACAATCCCTTATTGAGTTTTCTTTTCTTATTTATATCTTTAGATATTATATATCAATACTTGTTTAGAAATGTTGTTGGGTATACGATCCTTACCATATTTCTATATTGACATATATATAGTACCTATATCTATAGCCACACAAGGCACAATATTTCTTGAGTTCAAATATGTAAGCTATTATATGCCTTACCCAAAGTATTCAATGTTATCCACATATGACTATATATGGGTTTGCTTACAACAATTATACCCTTACTTTACAATGAAATTCTAACTGTTACATGTAGTGGATGTTCTTTCCCATTTTCGTTAAAATTGTAGCATAGTAACTGACTGGACTTAGTATACGTCAGTTGAAAAACAAGAGGTTGATTGAATAACATTGTTTACAGTGGAGGGGTTGGAATCCCATTGGCATGACATGTCATAACGCTAGACCTGGTAGCATATTGAATCCAACCCTAACACTTACTATCCAGCATGAAACTCCACCTGACTTAGTGACATGGATTAGCACTAATAACATTAAGGTCTCAGTTGAAAGTGAAGTTAATACTTGTTCGTAAATATCATAAATTCTCTGGTTGAAAGTTATGAGGTTTTTGTATGGTATTGATTCTATGTTCTCGTGACCAATGTGGATATGCCAAGCGCATGTATTCACATGACCAGTGTACCCAAAACATCCCCTCACCATTACTCTACAATACTAAATCTCTCGGGGTAGCTAAGGCCTCATTTTTCTTTTGGCTCTATGCATTTGTAAAACCTCCCAACGTTAAACTTTGCCTCATTTCTCTGTGTAAAATTGACAACATGGAGGGTTCCTTCTCTGCGTAAGGAAATAAATGGGTGCACGATCATATAGTTTCCTCCTCTACCCGGTAAGACCACAATGACTCTATATATTAAGCTATCTGTAGTAGATATGGTAGTTCAGAAGGGTCATTCGTGTTTATGATTGTCTCTGTAACTATTTTCCTTACGGTTTCTGGTTGAGGTCCTTCCTTTCATTGTCCTTAACTCTCTGAATGTATTTCCATCCACTCTTTGTGTAAAATAAGTATCTGTAAATCATGGTGGCTTACGACCCTATCTTTCCCGTGAGGGAAACCACCCGCTACTCATGGTTTTTCATTGGGACTTGTATGTAGTTTTTAACAAGCAATTTAGTTTCTCGATTCAAGAATAGTCCCGTAACAATGTTAGGGTTTTATCGGAAAGCAGTTATCCTCAGCCTTCTCCTTAATTTTTTTGTTTGTATTTTTTGTTTGAGTTATTCATGACATACTTATTGTCAAAAACTCCCATGGTTAAAACTTTCTCGCATTTTCTACAGTGACACTTAAATCCACTTATGGTGTCTCGTATGAGTAATTGTATATTATTATCCCCTGTGTATTCTGTCATATATGTCTCTTACATTTGTAAGGTATTGCATGGTTTTGTTAGCAACACCATGACCTCGATATTCTCTTTATCATTTATAATTGTGTTCTTAATTAGGTTGTTCATGACATGCCTCTCGCTGAGAACCCCTTGGTTAGATCTTTCTCGGGTTCTTACAGTCATTCCTAGGTTCGCTTATGGTATTCACTGTAGGTATAGTTTGTATATTTAATATTTTTGTTTTATTATGTGATGAGTCTTAGAACTGTCGGCTATTGAAAACGTTACATATCCGAGACTTACTATAAATTATTGCGCCCTTGAATCAAATGATGTAATTCATAAACCATTTCATGTGGGTGTGGTAAGGTTTTCTTGCTACTGTGTAAAGTTTAGTAACTAGTCCATTTCTCTAAATCTATTCACATTGCTCATACTTGTACAAGAATTGTTACAGTCATAAGACTTCCACTGTGTGCAAATGTTCCACAATTTAAACTTATCTAAAGATTTACTCTAAGCTCTTTGTTCTGGAATTTTGTGTTTAAACTTGTCTAATTGCACTTCTTTAGCGTAAATAAAAATAGTAATTTAAGTACCCAATTTTGGCAATGAACGCCTCTATGGAATATGCATTATACTGTGTGAACTTTATCATTCTAGTTATGAAATGTATTAAATTTTTAGTAGTGTTTCTTTCTTTCTTACATTATGGCACATACAGTTAATTCTTTTCAGTTACAAAACTAATCATGGGACCCCTGTTTACTTGCGGGGGTACCCATCAGACATTTCTGGGTCCACTCCTCCCCTTCGATCTATGGACAGTTCTCTCAGCAATGCCGATGGGAAAAGGCACCCGTGCCCAACCTTAAGATAAGTATTATTTATGTATTGAATCTTCAATATTTCCATTCGTTGATTTCTCTTAACATTGTTTTACTAATTCTCGATTTTCCCCTTGCGAGATTTAAATCGTTATGAGAAAATGGATCCACAAGATTGCCTCGCTTGAAAGGTATTCGACTTCCAACTCTCAGCGTTAAATCTATCTTTCCTGGTTCTATTTATGGTGGTACAGGGTTCCACCCTAGGGTACTCCATTGTGATAGTTTTGATCCAGGGTTCCAAGGATAAACTGGTTACATGTATTTAGATTCTTTAATGGAATAAATAGATGTAAAGGGAACACCTATATTGAATACGATCCCATGATTATTCAGTTATGATAGCATGTGTTATGTGGAGTATTGAGTCTCTGTTTGGGTATGGACCCTCGCATATAGAGAATGTAATTTCTCTTTAAAAATGAGGACTATTATTGATTCTATATTTATTCTATGGTATTTGCATAGAAGTTGCTATAGTATACTGCATGTATATTTATGTACATAAATACATCTATGTGATTATTTGGAAATACACACAGTCATATGTTATTCACCTATAATATTACAGAATACAACAAACAATTCTAACATTCTTTATGCCTAGTCCAACATATACATATATTACTATCTATGCATATTTATATATCTAACTCAACTTCATTAAAAGTTAAAAATTCTAAATAGCTTTCTTATCTTTACTTAATGAATAAAATCAACCTGTAAGGAATTATCCTACAATCCATTTCATTCTACCAGCTATTAATCAACAAAAAATTCAATAAGGAAACAACTAGATGTACATATCTGAATAAAGTGTTGGGACAAAAAATGGAGCAACCAAGTTCCACCCAACCGTAGAACAGAACAACCAAACTTCTTTCTTCATTCACCCCCTAGCCTAACCATGAGTCCATAAGGGTGAATTCCAATGATCCTCTTTCCCTTTAGTCCTCTTTCAGATCATAAATCCCCTTGCATCACACTTCAAATAGTGTTCATAATAGCAAGTGATATGCCTTCTCCATCATAATAAGAATCATTTTGCCTCCTACCATAGGTTTTATATCTTGAGCATCTTGTGCCTAGGTATTTTTCCCCCTTTGGGAATTTCCACAGATTTACAAATCCCTGATTTTTAGGGGCTGCTAGTCGCCAAATTCCTCATTTTCCACTTGTAAAATTCATCCTTGAGGTAGTTCAAGTATGTTCCCCACTCATGGAGTCATGGTTTGTTGATTTCAACCTAGTTGTTCCATTTATCCTTCATCAATTAATATAAAAAAAAATCTCTTTTACATGTGTCATGGTCAAAGAGTTGGGTGGAAAAATCAAATATTTTCCCAACAGTCACAATAATTAATTACAAATAATCAAATTCCAAATTCAGAATTGCCATAAATGGCAATAATTTTCCAAATACGAATTTGCCAAAAATGGAAATAAATTCCTAAGTGCATCTAGACTTTAATAATTAATTAGTTTGGGGGATATTACACCATTAGCTCGCAAGGCTGGGTGACATTTCACACCAGGTAAAAGAGACTATGAACATAGGAGCAAAGGCTTCTTAATGGCCCTTAATAACATCTAGAACACAAAGGGCATAACCCTCGTGGTTTTCCCAATGAACCGAATAATGTTGATATAAAAACAGAGCCATGAAATAGAAACCAACCCTAAATGAAGACTCTTGGCATAATAGCCATCATAACCAACTACGCATACACCAATAACATAAAATGAGCCCACAACCAGGTGAAAACGATATACAATGACCCAAGGTGGTTCAAAATCAAACACAAAATCCCCATAACACCAAATACCATTGGCTATGTTTACAAGAACTATGTGGAGACAACTAGCAAGTATGGACTGAATGAAACCCTCCAACCAAAACCCATAAGACAACAAAGAGCCTTCATGGCTTCCACCACACAAAATCAATAATGAAATCATGACTTCAACGATCCAATTTTTCTATTTACAATGAATAACACACAACCAACCATTCCATAGAAATATCACAATTTTACATATTTTCCAGTCTAAAGAAAAGAACAGATCAATAAATCACTGAGCCAATATCTATTTCATAACTAGAGCGAGTTCATGGATGGCGAAAAAGACATCCTGTAACCAACAATCCTTAAAAATGCAAGCTTGGTCGAGAAATTCCTTCATCGCCTGAATATTAGAGGTTAACCAAAGAAAAGCAATTGAACAATATCCAAGCTAGGGTTATGGATAGTGGGAGAGGTATGGAGTGACGTGTAGTAAATGGACGTCACTTCTATACTCTACTCATTCAATTTCTTAGTACACGCCAACCACCATCAATTAATCCATTCAATTAATCCATGCATCAGAAATAACATCCATTACTTGCGAAGTACGCCACCTTATATCCATTAACCATTTCCAAACATACCATAACGCATATGAAATGTTCCTTTATATAACTCAATAATAGTCTCGTATCCACTAACATTGCTAGTTAGGACTAACAATAATCCTTTTAATTCCATTTGCATATAATGTAGCATATCATAGTATAGTATAGGATAGCTCCTCTTCCTTGGATTTTTTTCCTCATATTTCTTTTATCTCTTATTATAGCTAACATGTGTCTTGTGCAGCTGCAACATGTAACAAATCATGGTGCTAATAGAAATGTGATAATAATGAATATAATCTATTCATACAATATGGAATTTAGCTTAGAGCAATCAAAACCAGTACATAATACATATTATCCATGTGCTATTATGTCGCAAATAAAACCAATCATGTAGAACCTTGTGAGAAATGTTGAACAACAACACAATATCAAATAAGAACCTAATATGATCCTATAATCTACAAAGGGGTCCCACCTACTAGTATTATATATATCATTAGCTTATAATAATAGGATTTTAGCAATACTTTGCAGGAGAAATCCTCGTTGCAATTTTTATCTTCAACTAACTAGCGAATCCACAGGGAAATTTGTTTTCAACAAATTTAGAACTCAGAACTCATCATTTCAGAAACCAAGAAAAAATGATCAAGAAGATATAACTAGGAATATTATGCAACAGGGAGAAGTGAACATATTTAATGGAAAAATGATCGAGAATTGGGGAATAACTCATGAAAAATGTTAAGTATGAGGGGGTTTGTCCCTATATGCACGATCATTCAACCATAAATGCCTCTTTACTTCCAGGAGAAAATTTGATGGACTTGATCTTTTAAATTCTCAAATGGATGAAGAATTGGAAAGCAAAAGCAGGAGATAACCAGTTTCTTTATAAGACAACAGTGGAATCAGATAAAAAATTCAAGTGCTTTCAGGGAGAACATCGTAACAACTATGTAAGCTTGATTTTTATTGACTACCAATATATTGCAAGTGTGTCACTGTGGCATAATTGATACAACATCTTATTCTTGATCCAAAATCAACTAAAAGATGAAAAAGAAATAAAAATCATGACATAATTAAAATTGCAAAATTTAAAATAGGAGAAATAAAGTGACGGAAATGTAAAAGAAACAAGAAATTGTTAAAAGAAGAAAGCATAAATCAAACTACTATAAAATAAGAAATGAAAAACTGTGGGAAAATGAAAGCAGAGCTAGACTACTAATATACAGAAAATCCAAACAACGTTAGAACTTTTCAAGTTAGGTCCATTTAATGTTTCAAATGAGAACTGTTAGTGTTGTAGGAGAATAATATTTCATGTAAATATTTTAGGATGTAAGAGTTAGTACCCAATACAAAAGAGATCTTGAAAGGACCTAGCCATAGTTTTTGAAATTTTGAATGTCTTCCCCTATCAACGTGAGCTGAATCCCACAACAATACTTTTTCATTGACTTTAAATTTGATGTTCTTGACACTCTTGTTTAAATACTTCTTAATAGTCTATTGTCTCCATTTTATATTATCCAAGGAAAACATCCTTTGCTCTTCTAAGGCTAGGAGTGCATTTATCCTTTGTGAAACAATAGAAGAATTTAATTCTTTGATCTGTAGCATCAACCTTAAGGAAGAAAGTTCCATCTCAGTAGGCAGGAGGGCTTCTTGACCATAAAAAAGATGGAAATGAGTGCAACTAGTGCTTACCTTGGTGATAGTGCAATTTTCCCAAAGTGCGTAAGTGAGGATAGTGTTCCATTAGCGAGGCTTGTCTTTGATGAGCCTTTTAATGATTCTCACTAGATTTTTGTTGGTAGACTCAGCCTGCCCATTTCCTTGGGGATAATAAGTTTATGAGGTGAAATATTTAACCCCAAACTTAGCTAAAAATTGGGTCAGCTTAGTAGAAATGAAATCGACACCATTTTATGTAATAATTTCCAATGGAAGACCAAATCTGGAAAATATGTTATTTTCAAGGAACAAAATTACCTGATTGTCTATTGAATTCTTAAGTGGGACAACATCAACCCATTTTGTAAAATAGTCTGTGGCTATCAAAATAAAAACTTGTCCTGCTGAAGATGGAGGATTAATAGGACCAAGAAAATTCAATCCCCACTTTGAAAAGGGAATGTTTGGGAGGACAGGTTGTAATGGCATGGTTGAAAGGCGTTCTTTCCCAAAAAAAATTTGGCACTTGTCACAAGATCTCGAAAAAATGTAAGAGTCCATAAATATTGAAGACCAATAGTATCATTTTCTAATAATCTTGAAAGAAGTGGTTTTAGTAGAAAAATAGCCTCCTACATGAATGAACGAATTTGAATAACCATGAGTTTATTGTAACAATTTATGTGCGTCCTCATTATTTACATAGCGAAGAAACACGCCATCAACCGATCTTCGAAACAAGAAGTCTCCTATAATGACATATCTTGCGGATTCAATAGAGAGCCTTCTGATTTGATGAGTGTCTAAGTTGTCTAGACATATTTGGTTTTGTAAATAGTAAATTAAATTGTTATACCAGGGATTTTCAGACACGAGAAGGATCTGGTTATCAATGTAAAAGAGATTTGATAGGGAATTATCCTCTTCATCAATTTCTTCACTATTCTTAGCATGCTGAGCTAAGTGAAGGGCTAAGTCATGTCCCTTGATAGTGGTATAAGTAACGATATTCAAAGCATGCTCCTGGATCTTGGTAATCCAGTGTGCAATCTTCCTTGAAAGATAATTCTGTGAGAGAACAAACTTGATAGTAGGTAAAGGGAATTTTACCAACGTATTCTTACCTAGGATGAAGTGGTGAAACTTCTCAACAGCTTTAACAAGAGTGAAGGCATGTTTCTAAATAAAAGAATATTTAAATTCATCATCAGACAAGATTTGAATCATGTAAGCCATTGGGTTTTCATTACCTTAGTCATCATTTTGTATGAGGACAGAAGAAACTAACTCCTCCATGGAATTAGTATATATCATGAATTCCTTCTCAAATTCTAGCTTCACCAAAATTGGTGTGGAGCCAATTTCTTTCTTGATTCCTACAAAAGAATTTTCGAAATCATTCGTCCAAGAAAAAGAATGATATTTCTTAAGAAAATTATGAATTGGTTTGACCATCACAGCAAAATCGGGAACAAAACTAGGGACAAAGTTAATAACCCCCATAAAATATTGGACCTCCTTCTTGGAAGTGGGCGTAGGAATATTAAGGATGGAAACAATCCTCTCAGGATCAATGCTTATTCATGAGTCAAAGACAATGTGTCCAAGGAGCTTGCCCTCAGTAACGCTGAAAATGGACTTAGAAGGATTTAGAGAGATTCCAAATATCCTACATCACATAAGAACTCTTTTTAGATGTCCAAAATGATCTGATCAAATTTTAGAGTACATTGGTAAGTCATTAAGATAGATCTGAATGATCTTACCGATCAAATCGTCAAAAGATATTTGCACAGCTCTTTGAAAAGTGGCACCTGCATTAGATAATCCAAAAGGAATATGCTCATAAGAAAAGTTACCCCAACTAGTAATAAAGGTGGTTTTATATTTATCTGACCTTTTTACCTTGATTTGATTGTAGCTCGAAAATCCGTCAAGTAAGAACATCATGTGTGCCCCTACAACCTGCTGCAAAATCATTTCCATGTTAGGGAGAGGAAAATGATTTTTTATACTATCCCAATTTAATGCATGAAAATCAACACATAATATGATCTGACCAGTTGTTTTCCGAATAGGAACCAAATTGGAAACCCATTCAGAATACTTGACCAGAAAGATGATCCCAACATTCAAGAGTTTTTCCAACTCCTTTCGAATAGTTTCTTCCAGTGTAGGGTTGATAGGTCTTTGTTTTTTCCTAACTGGTTTTATGCCTTCCTTAATGGGGATAATATGTTGTATAAGACTAGGATCAAAACCATGAAGATCCTCATAATACCAAGCAAACAAATCTTGAAATTCACCAAGTAGCTTGGCAAACTTCATTTTCTCTTCATAAGAACATTGTGGACCTATTTTAACATTCTTTGGGGACTCGGGTGTCCCAATGTTCAAGGAGATGGTTTCACCCACCTTCGTTTTTGACTCCTCTTCTTCCTATTTCTCTTTATTGCTTACATCACTCGATGAAAATAAACTCTCTACAGGATTCAAGCCTTTAGGAATCTTGTTATCTTCTATGGATATGATTTCCTTGGGATTATAGGGTTAGTTTTAAATGAAAGAACAAATGCTCTCATTGCTAGGGAAGAACTGCCAATATTCTATATTGTTAGGAATATGTAGATGATATATAGATTGAAAAGTACAATCATGTCTATGTGGCAGAAGTTTCTGATTAGGAGAGGTTGCAAGAACAACTAACCAGTCATCCTTTGAGTTCAATTCCCTCTTAACATGAGTGATGTTTAAAGATAATAGGTTCGAGATAAGTTCCCAAACAGTTTGGGTATATCGTTTCATCAACTCGTTGCTAGGAGAGAATCTTACATACAAGGTTCACATCAAACTCAAAATCTCCAAAACCTGAAAGGTGACCATAGACAATATTATAGGCGTTTCAATGCCTAATAATAAATCTTTGAATTCAGTGACATTGCTTGTGCAGGCAAACTCCAACCTGTAAGAAAATTTATGAATCTTCCAACAAGAGAGTATAAGATTATGCCAGCTTCGTTACCTTCACTAGAGCATGAACCATCGAAGTGCATGTGCCACATACCATCATCTAAATCAATTTGTTCCAAGAGTATATTATCTTCCTCAACAAATATGGAATACACCGCTATGTCCTCTTCGACATAGTTCACATTATCTTGTGGAACACTTTCTATGTAAGGTGAAATCCTTCCCTCTCTAAGGACTATAATTTTTTTTCCATTCTGAGGAATGGACAAGTGTGTCTTGTCGAGTGAGAGGTATCCACCCTTCATATCTTGCCAATATATTCTCAATATGATTAAGTATTTTCTTACTAGCATGTCAATTACCTGAATGTTAAGAGTTGTCCTTATTTCAAGGTGTGCACAAAAAACTAAGGTCACATATTTAATCTCTCCCATGGTTTGTTTGTTGTAGACTATTATAAGAGAGCATGCTCCTGGCATTTTCTTTTGTACAAGAAAATCCTATCTCTTCCATAATAATCTTCGAAATCACACTTAGGCCTGAATCACCATCAATGAGGCAAGAATGGACGATATTATCCATAATCTTTACATAAATATAAAAGTAGGGATTTTTTACAGGGTATCTAAAGTTATGTACACCTACTTTATTTACAGACGAATCCTCTTCATTCACCTCTTCAGAGAGGTTGACTACAACGAAATCCTTTCCTTCCATGAATTATTTTAGATGCCTTTGTTGTTTAGGGATGACAACCATGTCCAGGAGGGTGGAATCTTCTTTGATATTGGAAAACTAATTCAAAATATTGTATTTGGAAGATGGGAGAGGGGAAATTGTTCCCTGACTTTCGGGAACCTTAGGAACCTGAACCGTAGTAGTTGGTGAAGATGATATTGGGCTAGAATAATTGCAGGGAGGATCATAATTGCCTTTGGGAGAATAGAATTTGTTCCTAGTATTGATGATCATGACATCCTAAGGCTCTACAAAATCTAGGACAACGACGGTAGTTTAAGGTCTTTTACCAAAGATATTATCTTTGTAACTCTTCCTTACCTCACATGTGTCTTCCTCATGGTGTTCCTTGCAAAAGTTACACCAACTTCGAGGCAAGATAGCCTTAGGCTGAAAATTGTTTTCAGTTGGGTTTCTAAAGGGGAGTGGGGAAGAAGATGAAGCTCCAAGGATTAGAGGGGAGACATTTCCCTTTTAATCATACACTATCATATGATTATTCATATCTTGTACTATTTGTAAGAGGATAGACATGTATGTCTGTTTAACTGATTCTCCCTGGAGAAGACCTGTTCTTTCGAGTTATTCTTCATACTCTAAACAAGTATGCAGAGAAGAACTGAGGTTATCAATGGATTTTTCCTCAAGCCTATGATCATAGGGGGAAGGTAATACATTGTAGTAATGCATGAAAGAAACTTTGTTTTGAGGTCGAATGAGTTCATGGATTTGATTGTATAGCTTAGTGAAACACAATTTGAAGGAATTGATGGTTTCACCATCTTTATAGGTGATGTTATTATACAATTGTAATTGCTCAGCTGGGATTTTAGATTGGCCATAGGTGGATCTAAACCAATAGACTAACTCCTCCAAAGTAGACAAAATATTAGGAGAATGGTCAAATAAATTGGCCACATCCTTTCCTTCCAAGGAATTGACAAATAAGCGCATGCAAGTATCGTTGTCATTTGATCCTATGTTGTGAAAAGTATTAGATAATTCCACTAGGTGTTTGTTTGTAGTGATAATGTTATTTCTTGAAAACCTAGAGAGATTCTCTTTGAACTTAGGAAGTGGGTGAGTAGAAGGTTGTAGGTTAAGAGGATAGGACACATGGCATGATGTGGTTGTGGTGTCTTCTTCAAACTGAAAAATCCCATACTTTTTAATGAATTTGGTGGGATTTGTGGTAGATTGGACATGGATATGGTGGCTATGTAAGATACCAATCACTGAAGAAGTTGAATACTGAGAGGAGGAAGCACTTCCAATGCCACCATATCCACCACTAGATCCCATCTTGTGGATGATAGGTGAGGGAGAGAAAGACATACTTGATGAATCATAAAAATTTCTCCTTAGAGAACTTTGTTGGGTTGATAACACAACGTTCCTTCTTCCTATTTCAGAAATAGGATTAATTTCAAGTAATAAGCCTCTTCTTATTCTAGAAACACGGGAGTATAAGGACATGAAAATAAGGCCAAAACATAAGTAATAAGAACGTTACTATTGATTTATAGGTTGTCTACGTCTAGCCTGCCAACGTTCTTGGGCACTAATATCTTGTTCAATTTCTTCTCATGAATGATTAAGCTCAACATGATTATTTGTAGTGTCTAAAATGGTGATGAACAAATTCAAAGCAATGTTGGTCTGATCTTGAAGACCGGGCTCAATATTGGGCTGCCTTGCAACATGCACAAACATTAAGAAATAAAACAGTCAAAGAATTAATATCAGAAAATTAGATGTATTTGATGATAATCAAGCATAAAAATTAACCAGAGAGATATTGAAGATCTCCCCAGTATCGTCGCCAAATAAATGTTGAGGAAAATATATGAAATGATATTACTCAAACATTTTCATATCCTTCTTGGATAAATAAAGATAGACAGGAATATCACCCTATGTTTATAGCCATCAAAACTGATATTCTAATTCACAAGTATTGTTTAGAAGTGATTAATCTATTTTTTTATAATTAAAAGCTTGTTGAAAAAAATCATTTTTTATGTGATTTTTTTAATATATCAGATGCTAAAATAAATATAGAGACAAAAGTAAATACACTAAATCAATAATCAACACATATGAGACATAACACAATCCTTTATTTCATTCCAATTCATCAAATAATCATTCTCTTTACAAAATTTCTTGAGGAAGTTTTGGACCAAAGTCAAGCTTATATGTCCCCGATGAAACATACAAAAGGACATCTGAAAGAAAATAAAAAAAATGAACTTGAAAAGATGTATCAACTTGCCACAAGTTTTTTCCCACTAGACTCTACACAATATCCTTTGTTGGTCATGAAAACTAATTCACAAACAAACAAGTCTACACAGACTATCAAAGATAGATCAACACCTCTGAAAAACAAGTGTCTGAATGATGTACTTCATCTCTGAATCTTGTTGTCTACAATAGGACCCTACTATCATAAAAAGAATTAGGCATCTAATGAATTAAGGAATGAATGAAAACTGAATTATCTCATCAAAAACTCAAAAAGAAAACCTTAGTATGCGTCTCCTTATATTCTCCTCTTGTTCCTCCCTTTCCTTTTTCCTTCGAGAAAATTAGAATTGGTTGAAGTAGTTGAACTACTTATTTAAGTTAACTAAAACTCAACCAACTTTTTAGTTAGGGGGAAAAGTAATAAATCATAATAAGGGTTTTTAAATAAATGATAACTAGTAGGTGGGACCCCTTGTGACTCCCTTCATCACATTCATATTTGAAAATTTATCTTAAAGATATTTGAAATTATTTCCAAAATATATTACTCATATATCCAAAAATAGTATGATGTCCAAAACCTCAGAAGTCAACTGTTCTCAACAATTAATAAATAAATAAAAATTTAAAATCCATATTTCCCACTCTGAGATGAAATCCTTCCCTTGTTGTTGTTGTCACCTTTTGATCTCTTTGAATTTTCCTTAGGCTATGTTGAGCCTTTATTCCTAATCTCATTGATCACATGAGAACAATCATCCCTCAAATGCATGTGGGAGGACATAGATTTATCATAGCCACTGCAGGCGAGGAAGGGTCAACAATGGATTTTCCTTTGTCATGGCCATGGTAGGCCTCAATTTTCAACCTTTTACTCGCATGGGAAGACTAAAATAGTGGGTGTATAGGGGCAGCTTGGAAAATTTGATTGATAGGAGGGGGAGCAGGTAAAGACAAATTGGGCCAGCCACAATGTCGGGATACTGTCGGGTGGACAATCTCTTTCCATCCATCATTTTTGGGAACTTCAGATTGCAATGAGACACAAGGGCGCACAGGGATACCAAGGACCTATGGGGATTGGAGGGGAGGCCTTTCAGCCCTAGTTTGGACCACTCCTTTCCCAATCTAGTTAAAAAACCCATCTCAAAATAGCTAGCCTAACTCTTGCGAGTTAGCATCAAAGTGTATGGAGAATCTTGTCCTTCTAGGGCCCTTGTTCCAATTACATCTTCCTCAGTTACCTCTGCCATTGCTACCTTAGCTAAAAAATCTCATTCATGTATGCATAATTGATTGACAAATAGTTTCTTTAACAACCATACATGACAACTCCTTTTAAAATATGAAATAAATTTTGGCTCAATAACATATCAAACTCATGAAATCCAATCCATACAAATTGTTTAATAGTTGTCAATGAGTAGGGGGTGAACAAAGGTTCTGGGACATGTGAGGGGTTGTATTGAGAGAAAAATGTTAAAATGAGGGGGGAAATATCACGATTACTGTTCACAAACAACAAACAATCAACTGTAATGTAAACCAAAGAACATATCACTGTAATCCATCCAAGAAACTGTGATTTCAAATTTTTACGATACATAGTTCCTCTTAACTGTAATAAAATTTTAGGAACATGGAGTGGATAACGAATATGGGAAAGCGAGGGGACTGTAATTAGATAAAATTGAAATAATGGTAGGGGAAAAGCGATGATATTGTTCATAAAATCAATTAAGTAACCCATCAAACAATTATGTATTTAATGCAAATGATCCAACACTAACCAAATAGTTAATGTGATCATTTAAACAATTAATGTGTATAATTTAACCATTAATGTGTGTTAACTTTCTCACCGTTCACATTTAAATATTTAACAAAGTGTCATCATACTCAAAATAATATGCCTTCCAAGACAATCTATATAAGAATTATGGTTCCTCTCATTTGTCCCATTTAATATTTAAAACAAATTCCAAATGAACACACAGTCACTTGTTTCACTTTGTTCAAAATCCAAACATCAACCACTATCCATAAATTAATTCTTCCAATCAAACATAGACATAATCTCTTTAAAACGGGCCCAATTTCATTCTTTCAACCAATTAAATTGCAATCAATTCATACTACTAAAAACCCGTGCCCATCTCTAATGGTGCAATCAAACGATATGATGCACGATATCCATAAACATATAGAATGGACAACTAAACCACAACTACAAATATTTCAATCTACAATAATCATGATTGGCAATTAAAACACAAAGTAACAAAAACCATCATTTACAGTTATAGGATACTGTAGGAAACACAGAGACCAATGCATAACGCAATAATAATTTTCGTGACTTAATCAAACGATAAAATAATGTTGATTTAACAATCCGGCTGTTACAACACAAGAGGAAGCGACTGTGTGCCCATTTCATTTCTTGAATCAACCAATTAACCATGTTGAGCTATCGAGTCGACTATTATAATATATAATGAAACAATTAAATATCAATAATAAAAACCATTTTCAATGATATTAACAGGTATGAGCCGATAATCAACCATTGTCAATGCTACTCCACCAACTCATAACAATCAACAATATACCCAACCAGAAATAACTAGTTCATTTATCAAAATCGTGCTTTGAATAGTCAAGGGTGAGCTCTTAGTAATCAAGGGTTTGTTTGGTGGAACCAATACAGGGAGAATGGAGTCGACCACACCAACATCAAGTGAGAACCCTTCGAGACAACATGGTGGACACCAAGGCCACATAACCATTAGCTTGCAAGGCAGGGTGATAGTTCACACCAGGTAAGAGATACTATGATCAGAGGAGCAGAGGCTTCTTACTAGCCCGTAATAACACTAAGAACATGCAGGGAATAACCCTCATGGTTTTCCCAATCAACCGAATAATTTTGATATAAAAATAGAGCCATGAAATGAAAACTAACCCTAAAGAAAGCCTCTTGGAATAATAGCCATCATAACAAACCACGTAGAAACCCATAACATAAAATGAGGCCACAACTAGGTGAAAACAATATGTAGTGACCCAAGGTGGTTCAAAATCAAACACAACAACCACATAACACCAAATACGACTGGGTATGTTTACAAGAACTATATGGAGATGACTAGCAGGTATGGACCGAATGAAACCCTCAAACCAAAACCCAGAAGACAACACAGAGCCTTCATGGCTTCCACCACACAGAATCATCAATGAAATCGTGACTTCAACTATCCAATTTTTCCATTTACAATGAATAACACACAACAAACCATTCCAGAGAAATATCGCAAGTTTACACAGTTTCCAGTCTCAAGAAAAGCATAGATCAATACATCACCGAGACAATATCTATTTCATAACCAAAGTGAGTTCATGGATGGAAAAAAGGACATACCTGTAATAAAAAATCTTTAAAGATGCGAGCTTGGTCGAGCAGTTCCTTCCTCGCCAGAATATTAGAGCTTAACCACGGCGAAAACAATTGAACAATAACCAATCTAGGGTGATGACTAGTGGGAGAGGCATGGAGTGGTGTGTAGTAAATTCAATTCGCTTCCTTCCTCTACTCATTCAATTTCTTAGTACACACCAACCACCATCAATTAATCCATTTAATTAATCCATGAATCAGAACTAGCATGCATTACTTGCCAAGTGCGCCACCTTATATACATTAACCATTGCAAAACATACCATAACGCATATCAAATGTTCGTTTATATAACTCAATTATAATCGCATAGCCACTGACATTGCTAGTTAGGACTAACAATAATCCTTTTAATTTCATTTTCATATAATGTATCATAGCATAGTATAGTAGAGGATAGCTCCTCTTCCTTGGATTTTTTTCCTCATATTGTTTTTATCTCTTATTATAGCTAACATGTGTCTTATGCATGTGAAACATGTAACAAATCAAGGTGCTAATAGCAATGTGATAATAATGAATATAAGCCATTCATACAATATGGAATTTATCTTAGAGCAATCAGAACCAACACATAATACACATTATCCATCTGCTATTATGTCGCAAATAAAACCAATCATGTAGAACCATGTGAGCAATGTCGAACATCAACACAATATCAAATAAAAACCTCATCTGATCCTCCAATCTACAAAGGGGTCCCACCTACTTTGCATGTGAAATTCTCATTGCGATTTTTATCCTCAACACAAACCATTTTACATTTTAAATTCCAAGCATAGATAAATCCCACATTAAGTTATTCATTTTTCCATCCGCAAAGTTAACATTACTTTATGAATTTATCTTAAGTTTCCATTTGTACCTATTTGTCCAAGGGACAGTAACACATACCTATTTGTACCTATTTTTCCAAAGGAAAGTAACATGTACATATTTGTAACTATTTTTCCAAGGGAAAGTAACATCTAATCAACTATACTCTAACAATTTTTCCTCCATCTCCTTGTGTACCTATTTCCAAGGGATAATAACATATATAATATAGTTTCATCTTAACCTTATTCATTCTAACCATTAACAATCTTATCACACACTTGAATAAAAATATTGAAAAACCCCACAACCATCATCAATGTTAAGAAGACACTAATAAATGTTCATAAGAAACATATTAATCTCTCTATAGGTAATTTAAGGATCAAAATTTTAGAAAGTCTTATTATTTAACACCCTAATATCTCTCTCAAAGTGTGAATATTTGAAAGAGGTATTTAAGAGTGGGACACAATTTATTATTTCCTTAAAGTGGAATATTTTTAATAGATTTTTTTCTAATCTAAAAATTGTTAGAAATTGAGATTGGACATAAAATATATTAATTTGAAAAGAAGTAAAATAATAATTAATTTCATAAAAGAAAGAAAATCCGTGAAATGATTACCAAACATCAAATTTTAAAATAAAAATAATATATATATATAAACATAAAATATAACAAGTATTAAATTCATTTAGAAGAAAATAAAATGTTTTTTACCAAACAATAATTATATTCAAAATAAAATTAAAATCAATATGTTCTTGTAAAAGCAACACATATAACACTTTCACAACTCATCTAGTTGGAACAAATGAGATTTAATTTTTAAATTTGAAGTAAAATTAGCTATGAAATTCATTAAATAAATTTGTGAATAAATTTGTTATAATTTAAATACGTGTCCTTTAAAGAAAAAAAATGGTCACATATAACACTTTCACAACTCATCTATATGAACAAAAGACTATTTCAAGATAAATAAATTGGAACAAATGAGATTTATTTTTTAAATTTGAAGTAAAATTAGCTATAAAGTTGATTAATAAATTTGTGATAATTTGTATTTTTTTTTTCCTTGTACACAAAATACTAAGAAAAAAATATGTCCTCCAAAAAAAAAAATGACCACTAACAATAAGCTATTTACATCTCATTCATATACATACAATAGTATCCTAATACTAACAACAACCAGTTTATAAAAGTGGTTGATATACAGAGTGGAAATGGTGTCAATTGACCTATATCAACCACTTTTATAAAGTGGTTGTCAATAAACCACCTTTTTAAAGTATAATGCACTAATGTAATAGGTTAATGTATATAAATTAATAATATATTAATATATTAATATAACATATAATAAGAATGTATAAATAATTATATACATTAATAAATTCTTAATAATTTATCAAAGTAAAATTACATTATTAATACATTTTAACTTAAATACATTAAAATAATAATAAAATAATAATAAAGTAATATATTAATAAAATATTTATTAATACTTATATTTTATATAAATACATTTAAGTATTAATAATATAATAATAAAGTACTAATAATATATTAATAATGTAATAGTGATAGTGGACGACCTGCTTCCTGGTCTATTAATTAATTTATTCATATATAAATACACGTTTTAAACATAGATGATTTTAGGGTAAAATTTCACTCATGGGCGAAATTTAGGGGCTTCCAATTTTTTATTGGGCGAATTTTTTGTATTGAAGTGATTTTTTAAAACTTATATCATTAGCCTGTAATTTATTTTAGGGGAAAAATTGTGTACAGGGTTAGCCCTTGTTTTTAGGAGAGATAAAGGAAAAAAAATTATATTTCACCCATGAAATTTGGATGGACAAGCTTCCATTAGCCAAATTTCTAGAAGTATGGAAATTTTTGATAGCTTCTTCGCCCTGCCATTTGGTAAAATCGGGGTTTATGGTTTAATTCACCCAGATTTTGTGGTATGGGCACTGGGTAGCTACATTTTGGCCCCCCACCTGGTATAAATTGCCCAGTGCCCAGGGTTAAAATCATATCTTTGTTACTTGTCTGGTTCATTCGTGAGAACTACAGAGTCTACTATCTATTGACCATCCAGAAAATCTCTAATTCCCCAAGGCATGGTTAACATATATTGAATTTTCATGTTTTTTTCCCTCGAAAGAACATAATTTGGAAAGAGGGCAAGAGATCACTGAGATGCTATATTGAATTTCCGTGTTTATTTCCCCTCGACGGAACGAAAAGAGGGAAAGAGATGCTATATTAAATTTTCATGTTTAAACTTTATTTCCCCTCGACGGAACATAAAGAGGGCAAGAGATGCTAGTGGTGTAGCCGACCCACCTATTCAGAGTAGAAGAAACTCGAATTTGTTACAGTTATTAGCCTGGTGGAGTCGCCTCTTCAGAGCAGAAGAAACTCAGAAGGTGTCGCGTGAGGCTTTGGCGGTGAATAATTACCATGGTTTCAACTTTCCAAGCGTCTTGATAGGTATTTACTATTTACCTGGTCCTTAATCTTTATTTAGATTGTAGGGAAAAAACTTGTAGACTTGCAAACTTGCAGATAACCATCTTTTAATTGTCTGTTTCACTGATTGCCCATGTCTTCTGTTTCTATGCTCTTTCCTCTGCTATGTAGTTAATAGAACCTACTTCCTTTGGTATTTCAAAATTTGATTCTCTTAACATTCCTAATTCTTTTGAAGCTTCACCCACACCTAATTCAAGAGTAAACCCAGCCTCAACACCATCTCCGTTTGCAAATGAATAAATTGTGTTATCAATGTGGTTTACTTCTGGTAATGAAATGGGACTCTTGGTGTTGTTCGTTCACATGCTTGACCTTTAATAAAAGTTATATCTGCAAACTATCATCAATCATATTACCAAATCCACATGATTAAGCTCCAAAATTACATGACCAGATGCCACCCTTGTCTAGGACCATGATTTCTGGCAATTCTCTATGTTTTTCCCCTCTTCCATAAATTCAGTCCAAAGGGATTCCTTCTCCAAATTCCTTACATGCTTTTTCTGGCTCTTCAATTCATTCTTTAAAGTATCCTCTCTGAGGTACATTAATGATTCCTCCTCCCGAGGCTTAGACCAAAGGGATTCCTTTTCCAAATTCCTCACATGCTTTTTTTGGCTCTTCAATTCGTTCTTTAAAGTATCCTCTCTGAGGTACATTAATGATTCCTCCTCCCAAGGCTTGCAATGGTAGTATTGTTCAAATCTATCTAAGGCATGTAATTCATGGTATAATTATGTTGTATGGTGTACCAAATGTCATCAACTCATATGAACCTAAACCAAAACCATACAAGCAAGGAGAGGAATAAAACCTTATTCTCGCCAACACGTACAAAATTTTGACCAATATTAGCTTCTGCAATTCCCTTGATACAATATTCATCTATTAATGAGTTTTCTGATAAGGCTTGATGTTGTGTTCCATTTCCATAGACCTATTGTCACAAAACAAACTCCAGAATACTCAAGTCCAACCTTTATCCATGATGTTAGCATGAATACCCCTGTCCTATCTTCAAAATAATTTCTAGGAACCCCTATGGTTACCCCACAAAAATAACAAAAATAATGTGGTTAACATCTAGTTCTTACCTGGGGAAAAATTCTCTTCTCTGGATCACTTGAGAAACCCAGAATCTCATCACCAAGATTTAAACCCTTCATTCATTCATGCCATCCTCCTTACCCTTATGCTTAACTATCATTGAAAATAGGGACACATCAAATTATGAATGACTGTAGCTGAATATGCTCATCACTATTAGGAAAAAACAACACCTGGGTGTATGTTCACAAAAAACTTCTAAACATAAGGTGTTCCATGCCCAAATTTCCTCTTGTGTGCCAATGCAAAAAATCCTCATACAAAATCACTATCTTCTTCAAATAGCCACGTCACCCATGACCCATAATTTTGGTACAAATTATGTCCTTAAAATGCAGGTCGAGGATTTTGCCACACATTTCCTTTGTCCTTTCCCAGGTGTTAATTTCTAAGGAGTTTTCACTCACGCACTTCTCATACTAGTTTTTATGGGCAAGCAAGACATCATTACTACAGAAACCTATATATGTATCATCATTGTCATTGTTTTATGTCCACCTAAGATAATTGGAATTCTGCCAGCAATCTCTATCACTGTCAACTCATAAGAGATTATCATATCTGTCCAAGAATTGTTGCTCAGAAACTACACATTGGAATCCACCTCTTTTGAGAAAAGGGGTCTGACAACCCTCTTCATAAGTATCATAGATAGGAGATTTCTCAAAGAAAAAAGTGTAAGAACTGCAATTTCTTTGCTCCAGTGAGAGATTTCTAGCTTCAGAGTTTACCATGTGAGTTGTGTGCCTAATTTTGGGCCAACATTTATCTTGATATTCGTGAATTCTCAAAGTATTGTCACCTTCACATTGTAATCCTAGACTCTTTCCAAACCATTTTTTTACTAAAAGAAAATGATCAAGAGATATTTCTTCAAAAGAAATTTCCATGACATCAAAACTATGACTAGCATCTATAACAATAGGGCTCTCATTTTTTAAAGTCATGCAACACTTTTCTCATTTGCTATTTTATTCATACTCACCATACTGAGGCTTATCATCAAAAACCACTATGAATGCATCCCTTCTAGAGATTGTCATGATGAACTCATCCAAATCACATGATGATGGCTCCAATACTAATTTTTGCCTACTCATTACTTCATCATCACAATTTAGGGCATCATGGATATCATCGACCAAAGTCTTCATAACTGCACCACATTCTCCTTCCAATTCTTCCAAATTAGAGTCTTCTTTAGAGTTTTCTTCCATGGTGGATACATGTATGATGCCAACCTCTTCAATATCTGGGTACAGATCCCCTTTCAAAAAGAGGCCGAGAAGAAAATAAGAGGGATTGTTCTGGCATGTAAATAAAGAAAGAAATGATCCCTGCATTTCTATCATTCGTTGTGAACCATAAGTGATATTCAGTCCATTGGAAAAAGGTTGGAGTTTGCGATAGCTAATGTGGGCATACTCTGATCCTCATAATGCCCAGGCATGTATCTCTTCAAACAACTAATCCTCGTAACTTTTGGTCCTGGTTTTTTATCATCTAATTGTGGTGAAGCCTGATGATACAGGGGATCTATTGTTTGTATTTTATGAAGCATGCCATAGCTCAATTCTAATTCATGAGAACCTTCTGGGCTGAGAGAAACAATGTTTCTATCACGACGCTTTTTGAATGAGGACCCACGTGTTCCCTCAAAGGAATATGGAACGCATCCCTTCCAAATTCCTCTACCAACATCCTACTCCCATGCACAATTCTACATTTTTCTTGGTTACATTGATCATAAGTTTCATAGATGGGAAAGGAATCAAGTTGCAGGGTGTAGGATCTGCTACCAATCCTCATCCAATTTTTGTCTTCATCATGAAAAACATCATTCTGCAATCCATCCTCTTCAGAGGGTATAGTAAGAGCCTCTTCTTTACACAATATCAGATTGATTTAGAATGATTCAGATTGATTTGGTCAAACTTTGAGTCTTGGTCATACTCTTTGAATCTTTGTCAAATCATTTTGTTTTGGAAAATTTGACCGTATTTCACTGAGCTTGACCAAAACTAGTAGATTTGGCTCATTTTAGAGAGACAAGCTGAGTAGGTTTATTGAGAATTCTGCAGACTCATCAAATCGTGTTTCAATGCATTCAAGATATGCACGTGGTGATACTCAATCTGTTGGTCCAAATTTGTACATAGGCACACAGTGCCATTAGTTATAGAACATAAAGTATAGATATGAAAACATTGATGTTCATAATTTTTCAATAACAATTATGGAGTTGGGATACAAATGTTTTTACCCTACATAAAATACATAGTATAGAGAACTCCAAGACAAAATAATGTTCTATCTCATACCAAATAGAGAACACTGCAATCTTGGTAAGTCTGTGAAGAAGAGGGTGAAATGAACCTTAAAATCTGGGCAAAGTTTGTAAAGTTGAAAATAGAGGTGAAAGTTTTAAGAGATATTAACACTATAAATGATGAGAAAAATAGGGCTCTATTTCATTCAAGTTATGAATCCAAGGAATTATCCTTTGTATATGAGAAGTTTACAGCATAAATTGCCCATCAGGCTTACAAAATATGAACATATCTTTGTTGCCCAAAATTCTCTTAATCTACTCCCTTCTCCCTCCTATCTACTTCCTCCTTAAAAAGAAGTGAAAAGTCTCAATAGATGGGATGCTTCGAGATAAAGGTGCCACATGTACTCTTGTTGAAACTCCAAAGTAACAACTGTCAAATCTTGTGTTAAGGTATCCACCTGAGGGGGTACTCTACAGGGATAATTAACAAACCATTTAAAATAAGAATCTCCCATCCCAAAAATAGTTCAAATAATACAAGCCATTCCTTTAAAAGGCTAACTAACTCCTAAGAATCTGTGTTTAAAGTTTTTATAACCACAAAGGCTTCTTTGGTAGCTAAATATTCCTTTGCATTAAATGGATCTGAATATTGAGTCAAAAGGGAGCTCAACTCGAAGGTTGACCAATTCCTACTAAAAGGGATCTTTCTTTGCAATTCCTTTGTGATGAAGGAATAACTTCTATTCCAAAACATTTTTCAATCTTGTATCTAATATGAGAAGTTTAAGAAGAATGTATTTATGGGAGACATAAGTATTTTTTGATGCAATAGATGATTTATTATCAGCCTCCTAGAAGTTTCTCAACAACCACCACACAACTGATTCTATATAGATGAGGCATGTATCATAAATACAAGTATATGCATCTACACATTTACAACAAAGAGTTTTTTCTAGGCCACATAAACATAAGAAACATTTATGGAACAAAGGGTACCCTGTTGCAATTTGAGGTTTTATATGTTGCTCAAAGTTTGCATACATGCCATCAGAAGGGTTACTATATTTTTGTTGCCATATTTCCTGTAAGTAGAAATTTCTTCAACTGTTGAAGATACGTCCTTCACATAGTACCCATTGGTCATCAATAAGAGAGTAGAAACTACTTTTACAAGAGAAACTTCTTTTATGGATACATTTTCAATCTGGTATCTAATATGATAAGTTTGAGAAGAATGTATATGGGAGACATAAGTATTTTTTTATGCAATAGATGATTTTGTATCAGCCTCCTAGAAGTGTCCTAACAACCACCACACAACTGATTCTCTATAGATGAGGCATGTATCATAACTTCAAGTATATGTGTCTACACATTTACAACAAAGAGATTTTTTTAGGTCACATAAACATAAGAAACATTTATGAAACAAAGGGTACCCTGTTGCAATTTGAGGTTCTATATGTTTCTCAAAGTTTGCATATATGCAATCTCAAGGGATAATATGTCTCTACTGCTAGATTTCCTGTAAGTAGCAATTTCTTCAACTGTTGAAGATATGTCCTTCACATAGTACCCATTGGTCATCAATTAGAGAGTAGAAACTACTTTCACAAGTGCTCCGAAAATCGCTCTGACCAGAGGGGGTAGGGTATGTACACCTCAGACTTTAGCAGTCAAATCACTATGTGGACTTTAGCAGTCAAATCACTATGTGAAATGGGTTCCTTGTCCCACAAACAAGGGGGTATCATACACCAATTTGGTGTCTTCCTTGGCCCTGACCTTGAAATTAGATTATGATTTTCAAAACTGAAGAAAAGAGAATGTAAAATGAACAAAGATTTCTGCCAAAATTCCTTATTCGAAAGTCACCATGTTTGATTTCCAAGTCATTTATATAGATTTTAATCATTTCTTTATTTTAATTGAGTATAATTGTTGTCTGATTCTTTTCATATTTAATCATCTCTGAATTAGGTTTGTCCTCATGCTCCTAATTCATGGCTTCTACACATGTGTGAAGTGCTTGTTGCTTTGTTTCCAAAGGTTTTGAAAGTGGTCATTTCAAAAGAAGTCCTCATTTCCAAAAGTTTTGTCTTTTCCCTGTTTTAGGCAACTAAGACTTTAAGTATTGTTTTTGGTTCAATCGAAAATTTTATTTGCATATGAATACTGGAAAACCAAAAAGCAAAATTGTTTCCATTTAAAGATAGGTGCAACTTATATGATCAAAATTCAGTTTATTCAACTCCATACATCTATTTTGTTGCAGTATTCCAAATACCTTGGTATTCAATTATAACTCCATAAAATCAAGATGACCATCCATATTCAAAGGCTTATGTCTTTCCTTTGCCTCATCCTCTAACGAGGATTTTCTTAAGATGCACACATACGAAATGGGGAAGGGATGTGGATAAGAGCATTGTCGATTCTATCCAAATTCATTGTCCTTCTTCATACTATGACAAGTGGAATGCACACAGATTTAGTCCATTGATACTATTGAATCAATGGGGTGAGGGTGGGCGAGGGGCAGTGTGGCATTACTCTCCCCACTTTTATAATGCAAACTCCCATTTAAAGTAATGCTCCCTTGTTGGCTTGAGAATTTGCGAGTGAATTTTGGCCTCATAAAACATGATGACATTCTATCTAATCAAAGTCTTGAATCTCGTGAAATATCCTTTGTACCAGTCTAGGATAGGTTAGGATTAGTTGGGAGATGTTTGTAGTGCACAATGTTCAAAATGATGGCAGAGTCTTTGACACCACAAGATTTCTAATCTCCTTTCCTTTGATAAGGAGAAGACCTTAGTTATTGGGACTTTACACTTTTGTTGGTGCTAGATTTTGATGTAACACTCAACATTTAAGTTCTCAACAAAATGAATCAAATATGGAATGAATAAAACATCAAGACTCTACTTAGATTTTCTATAAATGTCAATCCCACCAACTATTCCAGCATCATCTTCTTCATCAACACCAAAACAACCGTTATACTCACTGCCCTCCCTCAATGCCCCTATGTTTTGAATGGATTCAAGTCAGCATTGTCAAAAACTCAGGGACAAATCCCATTGTTAACAGAATCATTTCCACAACAACTCATTTTTGGCATTTCTGTATGGAGGAAGGAAATGCCAATCCTATAGTTGATGTCATTGGTATACCTCGAATTACTAGCATCATATGTTCATTTGACAACAACTACCTCCATCCTTGGATATGAATAACAGTGATATTTGTTTTCTTAACATACAGACTTATCCATTATATTTTCCCCTTTGCAACAACCTACTCATGATGACAAGGAACCATACAAGGATTTCCACATGAAAGATGGGACATTCTAGAGGTAAGAGCAAAACCAAAGGCATGTATCTTAATGATGACTAGGATAAATACACTAGAAGTAAGAGCAAAACCAAAGGCATGTATCTTAGATGATACTTTAGAAAGGTATGGAACAACAAAGTGACTTGCCAAACCTATTTGTAATGATATTTGAAATTTCCAAAGACAGGGCACTACAACTTATCTCCACATTTTCAATGCCCTCGTACCTTTACCAACTTTTCTCTATTTAGTATCAGCAACTATAACATGATCCAGTCTCTACTATGCTACTCATTATATTCCAAAAGTAGCAACTAGAAGACTGATCCAATGCTGGACTTCTTGTTATGCCTTATTTTGAACCATGTGAACCGACTTAAGTTAACTACAAAAGGAGACCTAACCCTGATGGAAGAGTCTTTGACACCACTAGCTTTCTAATCTCCTTTCCTTTGATAAGGAGAATACCTTGGTTCTTGGTACTTTACACTTTTGTTGGTGCTAGATTTTGATGTAACACTCAACATTTAAGTTCACAACAAAATGAATCAAATCTAGAATGAATAAACCATCAAGACTCTACTTAGCTTTTCTGTAAATGTCAATCCCACCAACTATTCCAACATCATCTTCTTCATCAACACCAAAACAACTGTTATACTCACTACCCTCCCTCAATGCCCCTCTATTTTGAATGGATTCAGGTCAGCATTGTCAAAAACTCTAGGGAAAATACCATTGTTAACAGAATCATATCCACAACAACTCATTTTCGGCATTTCTGTATGGAGGAAGGAAATGACAATCCTATAGTTGATGTCATTAGCAGACCTCAAATTACTAGCATCATATGGTTGTTTGACATCTGGATGAAATTGTCATCCCCCCCATAGAATTTACTATCATTTGGATAGCTCTGATCCCAATTAACATATGCAACCACCTTCTAAGATGATATGACTGAATAACATCACTTCATGGCCTCATAAATATCAAATGGACACAAGCACTAGGAACTCTGAAATCATAAGATAAAACCTATCTTACTGGTGTGGTAAAGAGTACTTTTCAATAGCATGGAAAAAGACAAAATGCAAAAAGGTGAAAAAAAATAGCATATCCTTACTCCATCTCACTATCGGAAGCTTAAAGAAACCTAGGTGAGATCAAACTTATGTAAATGGATACTTGAAATGAGAAATCATGAGATTTTACAAGAGAAATTTCCTGAAATTATGCATAATTTTGTAGCAACAAATCCAACTAAGTCTCAAAAGAAAAATAATCTCAAAGACCATTTGCTCCTTCACTTACTTCATTTTTTCTTTATTCTTGAAAAATTGGATGCATGGGGTTCCCATTATCCCAGCAGCCTCAACAATTTATGGATCCTCTTCTATGTCAATTTCAACACAATGTACTTCATTGTCAAATTCATCAATCACCAAGTTCTTCTCCAGAGAGAAGAACTTGTATAATACTTTAGTACTTGAACCTAAAGTATTTTAAAGAGAACCCTATAAATTTGAAGACTCCATAAAGAAACCATGCACTGTAGTGTCCTGTGTAGAAGTAGAATCACCTTTGTTGTACCTTTCTCCAGTTTCACCCAACCATTGGATCTACAAATTTGAGTGGCTAAGTTTGTATAGTCGGAGTGCCCAGGGAATTTTCAACATGTTGAATCCATTTATGCATTTAGAAGTGCAATTTAAACAACAAAAAATAGCGATTTTGTCCAAATTTACAACACCAAATGCCGGCCAAAAAAAAAAAGGTAGAACTTTTAGCCAAGCCTATAAATAAGGTCAACAACAACCATTTTCCATTAAAAATTAATCATCTCTCACAATAAACATGTATTATTTCTCCTAATTGTACCAATTTTAACCTCTAATAATTATGACCACTCAATATGCAATAGTCTAAATGTGTGACAAAATGCCTCTTTTGTGGTTGCTCAAAAAACAACCTCATCAATCCAAAATTGCAATTTCACCAAAAATTCCCAGACTAGATTAAGTTTATTGCAAATCGGAAAAATTCAAATTTGTAGAATTTTTAGCCTTCTTCCTTTAATATTAATATAACACATTATCATTTAAAACCCCTGTCAAAACTTTGGGAACATCATTATTGTAATACAACTTGGTTTTGGAGATTACTCACTACACATTTCTTCCAAAAGGGATATCATTTGAGAGAATCACAGGGAGTCAACTACATCATAGAGACTACATATTTATGTATGAATATATAAAATATGCTCATTTACTTATTGTTTCTATTTGGCCTACTTAGACTACAAAATTGGAAATACAAGAGTGAAGTACATAAATCAAAATTTTCCTTCCCTCCTAAGAACACAAAGACAAATTAGTAAACAATTATGGTTCATTCATCATTTCCCTTTTGTGAGCATGGAAGAGAGAAGGAGAAGAGTTGTAGTTCATCTTCCTAGTTGGGTGAAAACTCTTTACTACTTTCAATCTACTCTAACAATGCTACTTGGACACAAAACAAGAAAGTAAACATGTATCTTCAAATTAAGGGGGTTAGGTCTCCTTTTGTACCTCAATGTCTCTATTTTCTCGCAAAATACAATAAAGGGTTTCCTAGTCTCCATACACACACACACAAATGAAAAAGACAAACCAAAACAATAATATATAAACTAAGAGAGTGAGATATCCCATGCCCTTAGAAAAAGGATGTACCTCCTACCCCATAAGTTGTAGTTGAAGTATTACTTTGAGGTGGAAATTTGGAAGGGAGGATTGATATAAACAAGAAGGGAGATATTCACAACCACCATGAAATGCACTCACTCCAGCTAAAGATGAAGAGACTAGGCCCAAATCATAACCAAAGAAGCTAGGATACACTTGTGGCAACACCTCCTTGAGAGCAAATTGCTAGGAGGTGAAGAATAAATGACATTTTAATTTGTAGGTTCGTAAGGGGACAGAAAAATTATGATAAACATGTCACATAATAACATGTCAAAATCAACATGCAACATGCTAGCTGGGTGCTAAATAGGGGAAAAAGGTTGACCTATTTTCGTTGATTAAAGAGTGTACTTGTCAAAGATGGGGGGCACTTGTGGTCCCAATAGGGAATATTTAACTCCCTGAAGCACCATTTGGGAGACTAGAAGGCTCAGGAAGTGGTTATAGGTTTTGGTCACATGGATACCTCACTTTTGTAAACATAGTATGTCATGACCCTTCTTAAGATTATATATATTGATGGGACATTGAAACTATTCAAAATTTTCACATATCAAATAGCTAAAAGTATCTCTGTACTACATCCTCTCGGCTTTTAATTTTTTGTTTTTGGTTGATTTAATTTGTATCTTTGTATGGATTTTCACCTCTTCTCATTATATCCATTAATATTTGCAGTATTTCTAGGTCTTGAAGAATATCACAATGTGAGGAGAAATTTGGCATAAAGTATTAGAGTAGCTTTGTTCAAATTGAATATTCTATACTTGGTAGGAATTTTACTAATTTTATATTATCTCTCTTGCAGGTTTCACTTTTGGCTTCTAGATCAATTTGAAATTTCAATTGTGGAATATTTATTGAGATTTCAAACACCGATCGTGGGAAGAAAAGATCAAGACAAAATGATCTATCATCATATTTTCAAAGACCTCAATCCAAGGATCCACATTCTCTTCATGATTCGATCTCTTTTGAGAAACCTATCACTCAAAGAGATGTCAACTCTTGTGAGAATGCATCTAATATCCAAATAATAGATAAGGAAATATGTTCCTTCAGTGATCAAAGTGAGATAAAATCATTTTCACCAGAAATTGGCAATACAAATGTCGAAAATATTTCATTGGAAAAGAACACAACCAATTCACGGAAAAGACAAAAGGGCCAATGGGACACAGGCAGAGGCTTCCAACCAGATTAGGTCTCAAAATTTCCATTTATTGATCCATTACCTCCAAAAAATGAGAAAGAGAAACCAAAAGTTATCTGCAATATATGTAGTTGGAAACTTGGCACGCCAACAACATTTCATATGAAGTTAGATACAATTGAGAAGCATGTAGGAAAGGTGTATGAAAAGAAAATTGTAGATGGTGAGGAGAAATCTATTGTCACATGGAAATATTCTGAGGAATGTCGACATGTCAAATACGCTGATGAATATAATGAATATTTAATAAGTAAGCAAAAACTCAAGGCAGGTGGAGGAACCATCACATCTCTATTCGAAAAGACGATGGAAATAAATTTGTTATCCGAGACAATACAATTAAGCACTCTATTTCACATCTTATCTAAAGGGCATCCTATGATATATTATCCGGATTACATGAAATTTCTCTCTTTTCTTCAAATTCCAAACTTTCCATCTTCTCATTGGTCTTTAATGAGTGGTTGGGAATGGGCAAAATATCTAGCTCAAGTAGAAAAGGATGATATGAAAGAGAAGATTCCAAGTGATAGGTTTTTGTCATTGTCTTTGGATGAGGTTACAACTATTGATAACACTTCATGGATTTGCATGAGTATTTATATGGTTAATGACCATATTAGGCATTCCTATCTACTTGGGGTTCATAAAATGATGGAGAATTCTAAAACTTAAAATATTTATGAACTTGTTAATAACAGTTTGAAGGAAAGTGGTGGTATGGATCCTTTAATGATCACAAAAAAGTTGTTATGTGTTGGAGAGGATGGAGCATCAGTAATGCAAGGACAAAGGAATGGCCTTTGTGTTAGACTACAACTATCAACTTCACCGTATATGTTGAGTTTTCATTGTATGGCTCATATGATGAATCTTTCATTTAAAATAGTAAGCAAGTTTCCATCGGTTTCAAAAGTTGAAGATCTTGTACGAGAGGCTTATGAATATTTTTCTCGTAGTCCCAAACAATTTTCAGAGTTTAAAAAATTTGCTGGTGGTGTTACAAATGGAAACAAGCTATTAAAGGATGTTGATACAAGATGGATCTCATTGAATGGACTAGCTCAAAGATTATTTAGTGAGTACCAGTCCTTGGTAGGGGTGATGTATGAACATTGCTTCAGTGTAGATAAAGATCAAGATCTTCTCTTTCGACTAACTGACATATAGACATTATTAACATTGGTTGGAATTCTTCCTATTCTATATGAAATGAATGTCCTCGTGAAAATGTCTCAAAGTCACACAATGTATATTGCAGAATACACAAATGCAAGAAAATTTGCATGCCTTTCATTGGATAATTTGTATACGATGCCAGAGTCTTTTGCAGGTCCACGGTTTACAAATTGGACTATGATCATTGATATAGAAAATACTAAAGATTATTTGAAGTTTTATGAAAAAGGGATACTATGTATGGAAGTGAGTGGGTATATGGTTCCTTTTCATTATATTGATAAGACAAGATGAACCACCAAAGAGCTCCCTGTGTCAAGAGACCTATTCGACAATGTTGTCATTTTAGTGAGACACAACTTGATAGAAATTGCAAAGTCATTGTCATCAGAGATAAGAGAACGATTCCCTTGAGATGAATTCTTGGAGGCCATGTCTGTGGTGTACCCTGAATATTGGAACAATTTAAAATGTCAACCTACTTTAAAACGTGACTTTGTGGAAAAATTAAATACTTTAGTGGACCACTTTTGCAAGAAGGTCGAGATACATGGAGAACAAGTTGAAGGTATTTTGGATCAATCAAAATTGTTTCAACAAGCCACACGCTTCACTGAAACAATGTGGAATCAATTTCGTGCTTTGGAGAATCCTCTAGAATATGGTGCAGTAACAAGATTATGGGCTATTTTAGGTGATAGCCAATACTTACAGGAAAACATATCCGAATATTTCAAATTAGCGGATTTGTGTCAAACCATGATTTTGGGATCAGTGGAGGATGAGAGAATGTTTAGTGCACTATCATTTTTGAAGTCAAAGATGAGGAACAAGCTTGATA
>ML798530.1:60110-72859 GCA_009831015.1 Picea engelmannii | reverse complement strand
ATATGTAACAAAGTATGACATTTCCAATTTTCCATATGAAAGAGCACTAGCTCTTTGGCGATCAGATTGTGATAGAAGGGGAGAAAACAATATAACAAGTTTCTCTAATGAACTTGATACAAAACGTAATTCTTTGGAGGCTCATAATGATAGTCCATCTCGAGAGGGTCTTATTCAAAATGAAGAAAATGAGCAGCGAGATGAGAACTGGGAAATTGATATACTGCAACATTTGATCTAATCCAATAATATGAGGGCCTAGAGAACACTTATTTATCGTAGAAAGATTACTATATGGCAATTTGAGGATGCATTTCAGGTAAAAATAGGTTCTATAATCTATATTTTGTGTTTTTCATTGTAAAATTGGAGCCACATTTTATTGATGCAAGTTATTTTAAGATTGATTTTTTTATATTTAACTATTAAATTGCCTCTTTCTTATATGTGACAGGAAATGAAGTTGAAATTTGATGAAGATGGGACCTATCTCTTCACATAGATAGTGTCCTAGATACCTGATTTAACAAGAATTCCGCTAAGCAAGAATGGGCTCATTCAAGTAGATTAAATTTATTTGATGTCTTTCTCTAATATGTTGATAAATTTTAATGGTTCATTTGTTTGTTGCATTTTGGAGCATTTTGTCAAGTTTGGAATTTTGTGTTTATTTTGGTTAAAAATGTGTTAGGCTCTTGAATGCTTCTAGTTCTCATTTGATGTTTGATTGAACCTTTTGTTATGGAATGATTGGCTTCATCTGATTTCCATTGAGTCAAGGGTTTGGGTTAAAGCTAATGACCTTTCTTGAGTAAAAACTTGTTTTTCATATTTTTTTCATGACATTTATTTGAGAAACATATGGTCTTAGGCTTAATATATGCCTTTAGTTATTTTGTGGCCACTCAATGTGTTCTCCATAATTATGATTATTTTTTTAATATGTTTGATGGTCAAGGAAAGATTTTTTTATTTCCTTTCATTTTTTGGCATGACTTGAGCATCTTCACCTTTTGACTTGAGGATCTTCACTGTTTAGGATCTACTATGTTTATTTTGTATTTTCTTTGAAAAGACTTATTGATTATTTAGAAAGGGAAATGAGCTCTACTTAGCTAAGTGAAGAGAAAAATGGTCTATGCACTAAGTTCCTATGTGTACATCATAGGGAACCTATTAACATGAGACCGACATTCCTCCAATGCAATTATACTTTCATAAATATGGTGGTTGAATTTCAGATTCCATAAACAATGCTATGCAAACCCCTTTGTTGATTGGATAAATACCTCCATTACCCATACTTTACTGCCACTTACCTTGTAAACCTCCATTCCATACCATGAATAGTAACATGTCTTATTAATTGCCATTATGGAATAAGAATAGACCAGCCGTATTAAGGTTTCTAGAATAACATTTACAATTGCAATGTTGAAGAAAAATGTTATAGTTGGGAGGCTAAACATGTTGTTGATAATGAATAGTTTTTTATGAATTCAGTTCTGTATATCAAAAGGGTTTTTGTAACCCTTGAAATCATCAGTTTCAAGCCTATAGACATTTATATATTCATGTTAGAAACTGAGTACTCTGAGCCATGATGGACTTCAGAGAATCGAAGGGTGGGAAGGTATGGCTACTCAGGGCTTGCACAAGCCAGCCAGGTGAAAGGGAAGACAATAATAAACATGAACATGGGACTAGGGCTTGCACAAGCCAATCAGGTGAAAGGGAAGACAATAAACATGAACATGGGAATAAGGATCCTAGGGTGCATGCAACTACAACCTCCTCCTCTCAGGTCAATATCAAATAGCTACATAACTATCTTGAATCACATATGTCCATTTAGCACTTATGGGAAAACACGGGGCTCCCTTAGTTTAGTGTTTTTGTTTCTTCATTTATTTAAGATTCTGCTACTCCAACTAATGGTTTGAAATCTTCTTATGTTCCCTCATGTTTAACATTTATCTACATTGAAAAAAGTGTACAAGTACCCTTTGAGCATCCATGTAAGCATCAATCTGCGCCTCTTAAGTATATTGGAAATAAAGGTCAGGTTTCTTATAACTTGATGATGCTTGTCTTATACCTGAATATTTTGTTGATTATTTCATTGAATGAATTTGATGGACAATTGAAGGCTTGAAATATTGAATTTCACTCATGAGAGTTTCTTCTTTGCTTAGATTCCAAACATGATTAGATTGATATCACATGGATTTGTACTTTTGGAAGAGCTCTTTGAATTTGTCGGGGTCTGTTTGGATGGTATATTGTGTGAAGTAAATTACAAAGTTTAGACTCTCATTATAGAGGTTCATGTTTTCTTTTGAATTGCCAATGGTGAAAAACCTTCTACTGCAATCTATACCATACCTTCAATGCTATAAAGTGGCCATTGTTGTTTTGTTGCCGACAGTCATTAAATCTAGAAATAGAAATTTTATTACTAGTAATTATTGGTGATTGTATATGGGTTTGATATTTCTATTTTTTATGCCGCTTCTTTCTTTTAATGCATCAAGGATCCTCATCTTTTTATTCTTCTTTTGAAAGTGTTTGATAAAGAGCAATAGAAGGGTTTCTCAATAATGGAAATATAAATTTGATGTTGTGTTTCTTCATCTCGAGCTACAAGATATAGCTTCTTTGAATACTTTGCAACATAAAACATCTTGATGTGATTTGTTCCTTTTGACTGAAGAAAAATTTAGAATCTTGTCATATTCATATATCTCTCACGAAACACTACTTGGAACCTTATGTTTCTTTAAATTGGGCTTCAACACTTGTCCATGTATGTTATCCTTATTTCCAGCCTATTGCAATGCCTCTATATGCATATGTTTCCCTTTATATGTTGATTTCATTTCAGAAAAATTGATAGTGTGGCACTTTTTCTTTTATGCCAATTCTTTTTGAGATTTACCTTGATGCAGAGCCCACTTTCTGCTCCAATCTAGGCCAATTATGGCTTATCCTAGCAAAGGATGAAGAACTACATAGAGTTGTTGATTTGCGTGATATTTTTCTTAGACTTATATTTGATAATATATGTGGTCTAGCATTTGGCAAGGATCTAGAGACATTGTCCCCACGTCTTCCTGTTAATCCTTTTGTCACTGCATTTGACAATGCCACTAAGGCTACTCTGGATCTTTTTGTTTTTCCTCAAGTGATATGGAGGATTAGTAAAATTATGGGTTGTGGCATGGATGTTGAGCTTCATCAAGGCGTTCCCAAGGTTAAAAAATACTTGTTTGAGATTAATACAATTATTACACTGATAAGACTCGGCTTTTCTATTTAGTCCCAAGGATCCATAGGAGGAGATCAAGTAAAAAATTCTCAAAAACAACCACATGATGATTTTTTATCAAGGTTTATGAGGAAGAAGGATTAGGATGGAAAGGCCTATTCAGATACATTCCTGCAAAACATAGTTGTGAATTTCATTCTTTCTGGCAGGCATACTTCATCCGTGGCCATGAGTTGCTTTTTCTGGTTCATAATTCACAATCCCCAGGTTGAAGACAAAGTCATTGGGGAAATTTCCGAGGTTTTAACCAAAAGTAGGGGCAAGGATCCTTCAAAGTGGATTGAAGAGCCCTTGGTGTTTGAAGAGGTTGATGAAGAGTAGCAATTTCTAGCCATTCCTTACATAGAGACTATCTTCGTTTTTATAGGCTTGGTAGTTTGGTGGCATGCTTCCATTATTCTTCCATAAATATTCTAGGTGTTCATTTTCCACTTGCTAAACTAGAATTCAATAACCCAAATAATCAAGACTGGCTTAGGAAGGAAGCAACAGAGGTTACAAAAAATGGGGAGGAGTTCTTTTTGGAGGTTTTGGATTCGATTCATCGAGTCAGAGAGAAAATTTCAAGTGTTGGGCCTTATCCTTCTGCAATTGTCCCAGAGTCAACAAAAATCGCAGAAGTTGAAGGGATGTTACAGAAAGAGAGAGATGAATTTGAGGAATCATTACAAATGGCTATCAATAAAGACTGGCAACCTGGTCAATCAACTGCTGATATTTTAGAGCTTAATCGCTTAAGGAAAAAACTTATATTTGAATCATATATATGGGATAAACGTCTTTTTTATTTGCATTCATCTCTTAAAATGAAAAGGTCTTTGGTCAGTTCAGACTTTAGTTTACGAGAATATCTTAATGGTTCTTTGCAGGAGAACATCAATCCTGAGAAACAAGGGTTGATTGTTTTTCAAGATGAAAGATAATGTTTTTGTTGTTAGTACTTCAAATTGAGCCAATGGGTATTTCGGTTTTGGTTGGGATTCTCTCTTGGTTATGGTTTGGACTTTCTGCTTGGGCTCTTCTGGTTATTCTTTCTTGGTGCACTATCCCTAGAGAGAGGTGTGTTATCTTGTTTGGCTATTTAGCGTAGGGTTTTCTTCCAGAATGATTCGTTGTCAAGGTTAAGGTGCTTGAGGGTGGCTTCGGCCTATGGTTGGGTGACAATATTGCTATATTGTCTATGGTTAAAGGAGCACATCCATTTCGATAAGCTCTCTAATGAGATTGGGAAATGTCTTGTATGGGAGATTGGGAGTAAGAGGAGATTGAGAATGGGTGCAGATCCTTGGGTTGGTAGTGCAGAAGGATTCAAGCTATCACATGATATGATTAATTCTCTTCATGGAAAATTTTCTTGCTTAATCAGGTAATCTATACAAAGTTAACTACTATATGGAGACAAGAATGGAAGTTAGTAGCTATGATTGATCTGGTTGGTAGAGAATTAAAAGAATGGGAAGCTTGTATTTCTATCCTTAGTTTAAGTCGTTTGAGAATCAAAGATGATGAGGATGAGCTTATATGGTCAAAAAATCATGTCAGAGGGATTTATATTCTAAATGTGGGATATCATGCTTTGAGTGCTATTGATGGGGTATAGGAAAACCTGTTTGTTGGTGGAAAATCATTTAGAAGTTTAAGTGTTCACTTAAAGCACACATATCTATGTGTCTGGCACTTGAAAAAAAAGTTCTTACTTGGAATAACTTGCAAAGCAGAGGCAAACAAGGGCCTAATTGGTGTACACTTTGCAAGGCTAATGAAGAACATATTTCTTAACTTTTGATGTTCTGTACATTCACTAGTCAGGTCTGGAAAGAAGTGGAATCCAATACAGTCATAAGGGGGCCAGTTTGGGGTGGAAATACATTAGAAGAAGAGTTGAGTAAATGGTGCAACAACCCAGTTGAAAAAAATATAAGAGCACTTCCATTGATTATATCTTGGAGAATATGGTTAAACCGAAATGCTAACATATTTGAAGGTAATGCCAATATGGTTCTATGCCAAAGGCCCATATTGAGTTGTTAATGCAGTTCCATCTATGAAAATTTCCGGGTTATGCCAGAACACCTTCTATTATATCATCCATCATATGGCATATGAATTCTATGATATATTAACTAGGCCAACATATGGGACAAGGAAGAACACTTCTTTACAAAAAATTGACCAAGACTTTAAAGGTTTAATAATTAAGTGAAAGATTCACCAAGATTCTACAAGATTTCATAATTCAGTGAAAGATTCGCCAAGTTTTTACAAGATTTTATACTTCAGTGAAAGATTCACCAAGATTTTACAAGATTATATAATCGACTAAAATATTCACCAAAAAATTATATATACTTATTATATTATTGATAAAATAGCCTTCAATTTTTCCTATGTAGGAGGTTCTTAAAATCACCATTGGTTTTAAAGTATTAATATATTAGTAATTAATACATTTGAAAAGTATTAATAATTAATACATTAATAACATAATAATATACTAATAAAGTAATATATTAAAAATAAATTATATGTAATAAAATATTATTAATTAATATATTAATAATGATTTAATACACAAAAATGTATTTTTAATAATAAAAATTATCAAGAAGATATTTTTAATAAATAAATATTTTTATATAATATTTTAATAAAAAGATATACATAATAAATATTGTGTTTTTTTTTATACAATATATCAATTAAATGTATTAATACATTGATATGATAATACATGTTATAAACCCATTTAACTACACAATGGATTAGAGCTTCTTTGAAGAGAGTAAAAATCACTCCTTCCAACTATCCAAATTACATTTAATGGAAATATTGATGTGATAATATTAATTGTCTATTAATTAATGTATTAATACATTAATGTGTTAAAGTATCAATGTATTAGTCCTAGTGGTGATATGGACCAAAGTTTATTATGAGTCATCATAGTTGACCTTCACGATGGTTGACAATTATGGTTTATCAAGGTTGACTATTGTCTACCATACCATTGCATAAAAATGTATTTTTATGTAAATTATTAATAAAAATATTAAAAATTCTTTTTAATATACACATAACTAGAATTGTGTTTTTATAAAATATATTAATTAAATTTATTAATAGAGTGATGTACTAAAATATTCATGTATTTGATGTGAGAATACATTAATTTGCAAAAGTACTAATGTATTAATTAATTAATACATTAATGCAATGTTTAAATTAAAGTTATTACATTAATTTATTAAAGTATTAGTTAATTAATTAATACATTAATGGTATATTAATTAATGTATTAATACGTAAATACAATAATGTGTTAAAGTATCAATGTATTAATTAAGTAATACATTATTAATTAATACATGGGTAAAGTATTAATACTTTGGGAGACCTTGGTTCACTTTGGTTTACTCTAGTTTAATATTTAAAATTATTTTTAATATACACATAATAAGAATTGTGTTGTTTATAAAATATATCAATTAAATGTATTAATAGAGTGATGTACTAAAATGTTAATGTATTCATGTATTTATGTGATAATACATTAATTTTCCAAAGTACAAATGTATTAATTAATTTATACATTAATATAATGTTTAAATTAAAGTTATTACATTAATTTATTAAAATTTTAGTTAATTAATTAACACATTGATGGTCTATTAATTAATGTATTAATTCATACATACAATAATGTGTTAAAGTATCAATGCATTAATTAACTAATACATTATTAATTAATACATTGCTAAAGTATTAATACTTTGGGAGAGCTTGGTTGACTTTGGTTTACTATGGTTGACCTTGATTGACCATGGCCATGGTTGACAATGGTTACTATGTTTGATAGTTGTTGTCCATAGATGACCATGGTTGGCCATGACCATGGTAGATCATGACTATGGATGAGATTTAGCATGTTTGACCTTATCTATGACTATCATTGACCATTACCTTAACTATGATTCACTATTTTTGACCATGATGAAGAGTATGGTTTACTATGGTTGACCATAACCATGGTTCACTATGGTTAACCATGATTGAGCTTGATGTAGAATAAAGTACAGTATGGTTAATCATAGTTGACCTTCACCATGGTTGACTATTATTGACCATGCCATTGCGTGAGCTTCGTAGACCTTATGAAGATGATTATGATGGGCCATGTTTATTATGTAAAACCATGGTTTGTTATGGCACTATTGCATTGCAATGTTGATCATGTTTTGTTCGTGACATTGCGACCTGAGTTTTTGTTTGTGACATTGCGACATCAATTCTTGTTCATGACATTGCGACATCTGGTTATGTTCATCACATTGTTACATTATGAAATGTTTGTCTCATTATGACATCATGAAATTTTTGTCTCATTGCGACATCAAGTTATGTTCGTCACATTGTGACAGCGAGAAATGTTTGTCTCATTGTTACATCAAGTTGTGTTCCTCACATTGCGATGCCGAGAAATGTTTGTTTATTGCAATGTTGGTCTATGTTTCTCACATTGCCACACTAGGTTGTGTACATCATATTACGAGAATGGGTTGTGTTCATCACATTGGGACGTTTGGAAATGTTTCTGACATTGTGACACAAATATATGTGCATCATAACAACGTGAGGATATGTTTGTCATATTGTGATGAGAGGGCTATGTTTATCACATTGCAACATTACTATTCACATAGCCAATTTATGTTTTTCAGATTGCAATTTTGGGATATGATAGTGATAGTGCAACAAAGGGCTATGTTCTTCAGATACGAATGTTGGAAAATGTTCAACACATTGCGATGTAGGGAAATGTTCATAACATATTGAAATGTTGATCAAGATTTGTTCATGGCATTACGACATGAGGTTTTTTTCATCACATTGCGACATCAGGTTTTGTTCGTCACATTGCCACATCTGGTTATGTTCATCACATTGTGACATTAGAAAATGATCATCGCATTGCGACATTGGGAAATGTTCATCTCATTGCGACATCAGGTTATGTTCATCACATTATGATGTCCGAAAATGGTCGTCTCATTGCAATGTTGTTCAATGTTTCTCACATTGTCACATTGGGTTGTGTACATCACATTGTGACAATGGGTTGTGTTTTTCCAGATTAGGACTTTTGAAAATGTTTGTCACATTTTTACGTCAAGATATGTGAAACACATTACAACATGAGAATATATTTGTGAGATTGCAATGAGAGGGCTATGTTCATCGCATGCAACATCTGTTTATGTTCGTCAGATTGCAATGTTACTAGTCACATAACATGTTTATGTTTGTCACATTGTGACATAGGGATATGATGGTGACAATGTGACCTTCAGTTATGTTCATCACTTACCGACGTTGGGAAATGTTCAACACATCATGACATAGGGAAATGTTTGTCAAAACGTGACAAAGGGAAATGTTTATCACATAGTAAGGGATAACCATGGGTATCAGATTGCAATGTTCCTATAAGGATATGTTGGGTTTTGTCACATTGTAACATTACACCACATAGCCTGTTTATTTATGGTTATCTCAAATAGAGAAATTCCTTATGAGTTATGTTTGAGTGATATGTTAGAGAATGTTGATGTTTCATTATGATATTTAATTAGGTTGGATTATAATGAGTTGGTATGTTACTCAATGTTTATGTTGCATTGTGACATAGATGAAGGGTTGGGATATGTTGCAAGAATTATATCAACATAACCATGGCTAACACCAAATTAAGAAAATAAGGTATAATTGTCATATTGCAATAGCAAGGTATGTCCACAACATTGTGACATTGGACTATGTAGGATTGCATCTCTTTGTGATGTTGGTTAAATGTTTTGTTCACATTCCATGTCGGGATATGTTCATGATGTTGTGATGTCGGTTAATGTTGATCACATTGCAACGTTGGGTTTCATTAAATTGCAATAAGAGGTTATGTTTATCACAATGCAACTTTGACACATTGTGAAATGGATGTTTTGACCAAGTTTTTTGAGAAAACATCTAATGGACTTTTTCATATGTAACAAAGATACAAATTTTGAATTAACATAATATATTTCATAGAAGAAAACTTCCTTACGATATGATGTAAATTAAAACTTTATCATAGCTTATTAAATTGGAGGTAAATAAATTTTTTATTATAGTTTAATTAGATCTGAAGTAAATTAAAATTTTAATTCAATATCATAGCAATCATTTGAAGTTTAATTATTCTATATTTAAATATATTAAAAATTAAAAAAAAAAATCAAATATTTTATTTTAAATATTCTTAAAATTTATGTATTTTATTTTATATATATATAATTAAAAAATTATTTTATTTTACACATTATAAAATCTATACATGAATAATTAGTGTATTCAATATTAATATTGTAAAATAAATGTTTTTATATACTTATCAAATTATAAAATTATTTTAATTTTTTTATTAATAATGGTTTAATCAATTTATTTAAATAAATATATTAAATGTAACATATTTTATTCTATAATATTTTTTTAATATATTAAACTTTAAATAATCTTTTTAAATGTAAAATACATATTATATTTATTTTGAAAATTATAATATTTTACTAAAGATATTATTACAATACAATATTAGTATGTTGTATACTAGTGTAATAATAATGTTGTATGTTAGTGTAATAATTTTATTTTATTATAATAGAGTACAATAAAGTATTATTAACACTATATTTTATAGTGTAATACAATATAGTACACTATTATAATTATTAAAATATGATACCTAAAATACAGTGTAATACAATATAATACACTATTATAATTATTAAAATATGATACTATAATTATAATTTTAATATTACATTGTGATACAATTTTTAATAACTTAATTTAATTTTTTTTATTAAATTAATATTATAAAATGTGATGTTAAATTGATATTAATATGATTTTTTTTAATTGAGTCTATTAATTATATTAGTAATAAAAATAAAATAAAATTTAGTGACTAATTTTAATGTTTTAAATAAGTAACATTACTTAATATCCATCTTAGGGGTAGTATGTGTGGGGGAGTCATCTATGATTCCAATGGATAAAAAACAACCAAATTTTAGTGGGGTTTGAGAAAATATACTAACAATAGAGCAGAGACTGTCACAGTCTATAGGGGGTTAAAACTAGCACACGAGAGGAGTATCCAAACTCTAATTGTAATACGAGATTCTGAAAATATTATAAAGGAGTTTCGGGGCCTGTCAACTTTGTCAAAGAACCCTCCTAATGGTCTCAGCGCAACAATAAATTACTTAAAGATGAAATTCATTAGCTTATGCTTCTTCCATATCCTACGAGCTCATAACAACGAGGCAGCTAATCTCGATAAAGCGACAAAAACCATGGAACATAGCCATATAATCACCAACCAAGTCTCCTCTCATGTCTGTCTTCCTTAACAACTCTAGACCTTTTTCCCTTCCACTCACTCTAAATAACAACACTTTTCAATCCCCTCTCCCTATCCTAACCCTTCTTCCCTTCAACCGCCCCCTTCTTCTCCCCCCCTCTCATCCTTTCCTCCCTCCCCCCTCCCCCTTCCCCTCTGCTCCAATTGTCGTGGTCTATCCCCTCTAATTCCCCATGCTCATTCAAGCCCCTGACCCTCTTGGCACATGGCCTCCCCTTGCTGCCCACATGCCTTCCCTCTCCCTCCCTCCATGTAAAGCCTCCCGCCGCACTCGAGCGATCTTTTATTTGAGGATCCTTGCTTGCTCTTCCACACAATATGCCATCATCCTATGGCATCATCTATGTCCTCTCACCTCGAATGAAATCACCTCTTCTAGTAGGTGCCAATGGATCCCCTCTTCGTTAACAGTTTGTTGATCTTTTCCCCTTCAATACAGTTGAATCCAAATAATTTTCTTGGCTCTCTAGATCTTTTGAACCCCTTTCTGGTTGGCTCTCCTTGGCTCCTTCCACCTGAGTTCCTGTATAGATCCCACTCGACTCTTATCCTCTAGAACCTCCTTTTCATCATGCGGTGAAGGTCCATAGCTCCCTGCTGCTACCCAAGTTGCACTCTGAACAACTCTGAGAATATTTCGAGGCATTGGAAATAGATTATAGGAGAATGGAAGAGCGCTCAGGGGCACGACATCAAAAGCTTCAACAAGAAAATTAGGGTATTCATGAAAGCTTGGGAGATATCCAGTCCCAACTACAACAACAACAAATTCATCACAATCAAGAAATGGAGATTATTTTAAGAGGCTTCAATCAGAACACAAGACAGATTGGAGCCATTACTCAACAACTGGGAAATCCTCAACAACTAGCACACTCAGTTGGCACCAATGAATCCCAACTTCCCTCCACTTTCCATTCTGCTGCCAGTAACAACCACAATGTTCTTATAACGTTAGGCTTCACAGATCACGTTTGGACATAAGAGAATTTAGACCAGAAATTCACACAGGAGAACCGAGCAGAGGTGAATCCAAAAGATCAACTGGCGGACCAATAGGAAGAACCGATGCAGTTCCACAACTAGCAAAAGGTCTTTTATGAAATGCAAATTTTTTGTGCTACTAAATATGTTTATCACCATCTTCACATGGGAGAACTATAGTTTATTTGAAACAATTGTTATATTTTTTTTAGGCCTAGATAAATACATAGACTCTTTTGAAAGCAACATAGCCCTCTATCATATGTACTTTTTTGAATTTTGATGGCTTTTTTAATATAAAATAACCCCAACTATTCATGTTTATATATATATATATATATATATATATATATATATATATATATATATATATATAAGTTAAGAGAGATGAAATTTCTAAAAATATTATATCATTTACATGTAACTCTAGGTAACTCTAGGTTAAGAGAGAACAAATCCCTAAACACATTATCCATAAGTTATAACTAATATAAAAATTATATAATGTAAAATAAAAATAAATTTACATATAAATATAACTATATAGAAATATCATTCTCCTTTTTAGGGAAACTGTAAAACCTTGTAAAACCTTGACATGCACACCATTTTGTTCACTGGTTCTTCATGTCCAGATGAAGTTAAAGCTTTCTTCATGTTCAGATGAAGTTAAAGCTTATAGTGTTAAATATGATGGCAAGCTTTGACGAAACTCTAAAGCAACGACTGGGCAGGTTGTTTTGAATTAAAATCTTCTTTGCACCCCCACTTTCTGTAACAAAGTACAAATATAATTTGTAGATAATATAAATTAAATTTACCATTTACTGAGATTCAGTACTCTAAAACTTCTTGCTTTAACACAACATTAGAATTTAACACCTTTTCACACAATTATTACAAACACTAAATAAAACTACAACATTTGTGATAATGAGTGTAAAACCCAAAGCATTATGAAAAATTACAAAC
>ML798530.1:34285-45552 GCA_009831015.1 Picea engelmannii | reverse complement strand
GGGATGTGTGTGTATAACTTTAGTTTTTTTTTATTTATTTTTTTTATTTTTGTTTTTTCTTATTATATTTGTTATATTACGTGTTTTTGTTTTGTTTTATGTATTTTATGTTTTATTATATGTTTTAATTTTTATGTTTTATTTATATATTTTTTTAATTATTTGTGTTATATTTTTTAATTGTTTTATTTAATCTATGTTTTTATTTTAATTTGTTTTTTATATGTTTTATAATTTTTGTTTGATTGTCGTAATTTGTTTTTATTTTTTATTTTATTAATGTTATCATTTAATTCTAACTAACTTAACTACTAACTTAATTACTCATTTAATTAATTAACAATTCATAAATTACTAACAAGCTAACTTAATCATTTATTAATTAATAATTAATTTATTATTAATAGGTCTAATCTAACTATCAACCTAACTTAATTATTAATTAGTCTAATCTAACTATCAACTTAACTTAATTAATTAATTAATTAATTAATTAATAATTAGTCTAACCTATTCTAACTACACTAAACTTATTACTAACATTATTAACCAGTTGATTTTTCTTTTAACCTAAGTTTGTTTATTCGTCCAAGGATAAAATTGGTGAAGGGGTGAAGGAACGAAGGGTGAGGGACTGAAGGGCGCAGCGGTGGATGAAGGATGCAATGGGATGGTGAAGGATCCTGGCGAAATGGATGGCGGGGAAATGGAAACGATGGAGAGACCAGCAAACCAAGAACTTCATCATGAGACCCACAAATGATATCTGAATCATCAAATCTCCTATAATTATAGGACCCTAACATAGGCTCCACCTGGGGATGGAATCTCTTTCAGGAGGTGTCAAGAACCACTGGACTCTGAACATGCACACTGGTGCTTTATTCATTGGGTTGATCCCAAAATATTATTCTACAACCTGTCCCTGCTTTGATCTTTCCATAGAAACCAAACCAAAATGAACACTCTTGAAAAAGAGATTTTTGCAATGTTGAGCTTATTCACATTCTCCTACCTACCCTATACTGCTGAAAATCATGATAAATAAAATAATACAAAAATGCCAATGAAGCCAATCAAGTAGCTATTGAGACCAGTGGACTGCTTGACTGCTTGTTAGCATAGTCAAAATGAAAACTTGACCTTTTGTCCATAGATTCAAAACTGCAAAGTATAATGGCCACTGCTGAAAACATGATTGATCTTTACAACAGAGACCTTGACAATATTGAAGAACAAAAGTAATGCCTGAGATAGATTAGGGCTCTGCAGTGAAACATTTCTCCATATGGGTGACTATAGGATCAAGGTAGAACTGACCTGTTTCTTGATTTTTGAATTTAGCCAAGTCAACAACATGATCTGGAATTGTATATATGTTATTTGCATCCTCATGCAATGGTTGATATGGCTGCAAATGTTCTGATAGGTTTAGCAGTAAGACTGTTGTTGAACTAAATTGTGAAGTTGATTGCTTGACCATGTCAATATCATAACAACTTTTCAACTCATGATTGGTGAATGAAGAATGATTTTGACCGCACAGGTCATCCAACTAATCAACTATTGGATCCTGAAAAGGCTGACAAGACTGCTGCATCGATTCAAATGAAATTTCCTGACTTTTTATGTGTTTATCCTTCAACACTTGATGAAGAGTCTCCTTCAAAATTTGAAATGAATTATAATCCAATGGTACAAAATTACATTCCACTGATTCAAATCTTGTTTCGAGTTCTGGACTTTGAAAATCAAGGGAAATTAGTGACCGTGATTTTGGGTCTAAAATAGATCCCATGTCATCAATGACATCCTCTACTGACTCATCAAAAAAAAAATTGTCTTCACTATTTACAACTTGCCTAGAGTTTCTTTTCAGAAATTGAAAAGATGAGAAACATAAGGGCAAAGATTTTTCCTTTACTCTGAATTTTTTTTCATTTTACTCATCGATGTCATGATTTTTGTGAAAAGGTTGATTGTCATATCTGAGTTGTAACTGATCTTCTTCCTACCAACGAAATGTTGTTGATTTCTTTGAACATTCCACCTCTATTTCAGCCTCATGATCATCATGATACTGATCGCCCTTGGGTAGATTATCTAGGTAACGAATGTCATAAAAAATGAACATCATATCAACTGGTTGTTCCTCTGCAAGTTGAGATAGAGTAAATTAGTAACCTAATAACTGAAAAGTACCTACTTAGGACTTAAAGCTACTTGTAACACAATCATACACACACACACACATACACACACACACACACACACACACACACACACACACACACACACACACACACCTTTTGTTTCCCTTATGTTGGTATCACAGAACTATATAAATAAATGCATCTTAGAATTTCATTTTCATAGAACGATTATGTAAACATGTGTCTTCTTTAGCAGCCTCCATTTCTCTGAGTTGACTCATATGACATACCCATTAACTAGTTTCCTACAATGTGTAACCACAACGATCAATTGGTAAGGTAGGCCCACTCTAGTTTATAAGAGGGTAGTGTCCCTATTACACCTATTCTCTAATTAAATGACCTTGGTGTGCATGATGCTATGCTAAGGTGGTTAAGGTTCATAGTTGGCACCCACTACTTGTTTCTTGGTTGGTTTAATGATCCCATGGTACCGAATTTGGTGTAAGGATCAATGACCCGACGGGAAGGAGACAAGAGGCGAAATATAGATGTCTAGGGAGGCTAGACCATATCCCTAACTAGGTTGTCCTTATTTTCACCATAAATGTTGACAAGAACCGTAGAGTTGTAGCTTTTTCTACAACCTTAAATTATCTCTTGTAGCATACTCTTTTGGCCCATCACTCGGCTTTTGTGCCCACTGAATTCTTGAAATATCACCCTAATCACATGGTCTTTGTACCATATGTAACTCTTACCATTAATCCGTCAGGAATGGGTTCCTGAGGCTATTGATCATTTTTCTCATGTGCGGTGTGTGTATCTTCGGGAAGAAATCGTTATGCGATAATTATGCAACTACATTCAGTGTGTAACCCCGACAAGGAAGTGGTATCCTTTCCGATATAAGCACCAAACATTTACTTGGCCAACCGACACTACTTTACCAGGTAAGTGGTGGTAACCTTTCTAGCCGAGTTACATGAATTTTTTGGGACAGGTCAGTCGTGAAATTGTTTGGGATGGTCTCTGTAATTATTTTATTAAGATATGTATTTGTTCTCTCTGCTCTTAAGGTTCTGGAATACCATTAACCTGGTTTTGTATGACAAAGTCGAGCCCCATCTCATAGTGGCTAGTGGTCTCATCTAACCCATGAGGATGACCATTCACCACTAAAGGGTTTTATTGCTTGAACGCCATTCTTGAATAGTTTATAATGAGGAACCTCTCATTCTTTTAATTTGGTGCTTGTACCATTAGGTCTAACTGTGGTCTCGCTCTGTGAGGGTATCAAACCTTCATCCCATATGACTCTATATCGCAAGATCCATCACAGGTAATGAATCGACTATAACGCCCATGGTTATATAATTCCTTTCACTTAATTTAGTCTGATTGATATTCCAGGTTCATGTATGATTGTCCTGAACTCCTAACCTTGTACTAAATTCCATGGGCTTGAATTTATACATCCGAAACTTGTGACCAAATTACCTTCCCCATGATGATTTGTTGTATGGTCGAACCTTAATTTCTGGGGTTTTGGTTGTTGTGTTGACTTGTGATAGGTTATGGCTACATACATCGTCTTATACATGAAGTTATTGCAGTCATTTGACTCTCTCTATGGATTAAATATTATAGTGTTAATTCATTTCGTATGAGTTGCTCGAAAGCATTGTTTTATTATGCTTGTCTTATGCATTTTGTTCAAAAGCATTGGTCTAGGATTTTTTCTTATGTTGGGAAATCCCTACTCTATTATCCTAAAAGGATAGTGCTAATCATACTCAGAACTCCACTATGTCTATACTTTTTGATTTTCTGTCATTTCCTATTTTACCCCAGGCCCGTAACTTACAATTCTATCGGACTCCGACATGGGCAATTCCGTGATAAATGATTTATACTATGTATGATTTATCGCCTTGGATTATGTGAATAAATAGGTGGCACTTATTTACAGAATGTTAAGAAGATTTACTACATACTGAATATTGGTTTAATAAATGTTTGGTCACAACGACTAATGATGGGTCCCTTGTTTATGTGGCGAGGGTACCCATCAACCAAATTGTAACCCACTCCTCCCCATCACTGAAGGATGATTTGATCAACATATACAATGAGGTGAGTAACCCCAGTAATTTCAAGATAAGTGATTGTTCATACTTAATTTATTTTTGTCGCATAAGAAAAACGTTCTGATCATTACTCTTTTATTGTTTTCTATTTCCAATGATATTCGTTGTTGCTGATCTATTTCCATAAATATGATATATCTTGAATATTCTCTTGTAGTGAGGGGTTTATCGCCGGACTAGACAATTACGAGACCTTATTCGAAAAGTACTCGAGTTCCACCTTATGGCCTTCAAAGGGAGAAATTAACCATTGAGGTTTTTACTCTAAAGACACAGGTGTCCTCTAGGATAATTGTATTAATTTCTACACCAGAATTCCTATCAACTGTTTATTTGCATTTTAAAATTCATAAGAAAATATAGGGGAAACACACACGATGGATCAAGACTCTACTATTAATCTATCATGGAATACAATGTTTTTTTTATGTAGAGCTCATATACTCATTTAATTTCTAGACTAAAATTCAAGACTATGGAACATACATGATGAAATTTCATTACCCGACTTTATTTCTACGTTACTCGAATGAAATACGATTGTAATCATTTTCTCCAATTATATAGTAAATTTTAATGGAAGGACTCAGATTTCAAGTTATGCGACATTCAAAAATTAATTCCCTGTACATGGAAGTTTAAATAACTCAGAAAACTCTGTATCCGCAACAATAAGTATTCACATAAGTAATTCTATTTTAAATTATTTCTGGACTTACTTGGATGTCTATAGAAATAATAAAATGTCCCTTAGTTGTTCATGTAAGAGTGCATATTCCAATCCACTAAGAAAATAGGCATGATCTTGTATGTTTAAATGTTTCCTAGAATTTATGTTTAGCATTTTCTCAGTTAAATACTTTTGAATCTGAATATGCATATAAATCTGGTAGTAGACTTTACAGGAATAAAGTGTGTAGGCTTACAGAGTTTTATCATTTACAACCATAATAGAGTCATTCTATTTTCTGCGTTTTAGAAAAACCTGTAATAAGTCTAGCGATATGGTCTCCCATTTCCATTTTGGTACTTGTAATGGTTGTAGTAGGTCAGCCGGATGCTGGTGTTCGGCCTTAAACTGCTGACAATATTGGCACTTAGCCAAGTACTATGTTGTTGGCCCTTCATCTTAGGCCAGAAAATAGTTTTCTAAGTGTTGTTATCGTTTTCTGGTATCCTGGACGGCCAGAATATGGTTTCTTATGCACTTCGTCTGCTATCTTTAACTCTGCTGAGTCTGATATGTAAAGTCTGTTTTAAGTCATAATTTGTCCATTTTTGTCGATACTCAAATCTGGTTTGTCTGAGTTGGCGATAGTGTTTTGAAATTTTGTCACTATCTTAGTGTAATTTTCGTCGTTTATACCCACAGTCTTTGTTCTTGATCACTTTCTTCCCTACTGACATTCAATTCAAATAACCCATGTACTCTTCTGCTTAAGGCATCAACTACTTTATTTCCTTTCTCTTGATATGTCTTACCTCAATGTCAAATTCGTAATGTTCATATTTTGTTCAAAAATTTGTTTTTCTTATGTCCCTATCTTTTAAACCTATCTTGGTGATAATCAGATCGTAAATCCAACCTCGAAAATATATTTTCCCCACCTACCTAATTGAACCGATCATTTATCCGAGGTAAGGGGTGCTTGCTCTTAATAGTCATCTTTGTCTTTATACTTAAGTGCCTTTGCATAACAATCTAGTATTGTTTGGTTCTTTTCTAACCGATCCATTATGATATTCACATCATAAGATCCTAGTGGTAGGATCTTCAGTTTTGGTCATTTAAACTGATCTCAAAAATAGAAGAAGGTCAACCACTTTCCTTTTAGTTCATGTTTCTAGTTGTACCAGCCATGATTTTTGCATGTCTCATTTTCTTACGTTTATTTGACTCTACCACATTAGGAGTGATATAACTTATCGTAGCTCCAGGATGAATTAAAACATAATTTCGAGTGTTATTGATTTTACCTTCAATTTCAACCATAGAGGAATAGTGGTTAGCTTTGTCGGCCATCCATGACTGCATTTATCTAATGTAGGCTTTTTCCCACATCACCCTTCGCCGAGGCTTCCTCGAAGTTTTGAACAACAACTCTGTTTGTTGAATTGAGATGTGGATAGTTCCCCTTAGATGAGGTTCTCACATTCCTAGCACTTTAATGGTTCGCGGGGATGTCCCCAAGCTTCTTCATTCCCAGGTTCACTGGTTTACTGCTACCATGCATATTTGGATTATTGGAGTGAAAGTATTTCCTCGGAAATCCTTTTGCTGCATTCTGATACAAAACAAGTTGGTATACCTTCTTCTGCTAGTTCATTTAGTCTTGTCTCTTATCCTTCCAAGCTTTGGGAAACTCTGCCTATTGTTTATACTGGTTGCATCACATTTGTGCTTTCCTAAATACTTCACACAAATATTTGGGGTTGTCAAACTCAATTCTATCCCGGTAGCATTCTGGTAACCAGATTAAGAATCGTCAGATCTTTACCTTGTCCTCACGAATGTAAGGTATGAACCTTAGTAGTTCCAGAATTTTTTTTATAAGGTCCTCCATCGTCATATGTCCAAGTCATAACTCATAAAATTATTTCGTCTTCCTTTCATAGTAGCTTTCAGAAAGGTATTGTTTCTTGAAATACTTCTTAAAGTCATACCATTCCATCTATTTTTCCTTTAGGCACTTGGCCAATTTTAGATCTTTCCACCAAATGTTGGCTTTCCCTTTCAGGTTGTAGATGCCCATTCTGACCTTCATATTACTGGGGTAGTCATAGATCTAGGAGTATTTTTTTATGTCTAACAACCATGCCTCAGCTTCTTCTCCTGTTCTGGATTCTCCATTAAAGGTAGTTGGTTTAATCTTTTTTGAATTCTCCTTCAGGTGGTCTACTTGTTTTCTTTTTCTGTTTGCTTTAGTTTTGTCCTTAGATGAAGGTGTATCTTCAGACGAACTGTCTCCTTTTTCTATTTCAAGCCCAGAATTCTTGGAGGCCCTTTTGTTGACCTCTTCATCATGGTTATCATCCTTTGGGATTTTCTTGGTCACTATACTCCATGGTAGGACTTCATTTATCTCTTGTTGTTCCTATTGTACTTTCTTCAGTTTGTCATTGTCGACTTTGAAAACCTACAGTTCAACAATAAGATTCCTCATTGTTTCCATCACTTTCGTGGGTGATCTTCCGTCATTGTTCTGTCTTGGATCTCCAAGAGGTCTCTGCTCCATATTTCCTTCAACTTTGATTTCTACATCATCCTGTGTTGCCATGATTAATAGAAAAAAAGTTTTTTTTTTTGTAACATTAATGGTTTATTAGTTTACATAACGAAAATTATATGCTAAGTAAATCAGATGGCCCTGTACAAGGTCCAAGTGTTGTAACCTTTTCTCTGATTTCCTTCAATTCTGATTTCTGGATTAGCACAAAACAGAAAGGGTTTTATGTTTGTAATAATAAGGGTTTATTAGTTCTACATAAATAGAAGTATATGCTAAGCAACTAAAGTGGCCGTATTCAGGTCCAGTGTTGTAACCTTTCCTCTGATACCATATGTAATGATCCCGAAATTTACCAAGAAAAACAGAACTATATGGGTTCTTAGAATTGATTTCTTGTCATTCTAACCCTTCAGGCATTCATTAACTATACCACATAACTTACACATACTATTGCCTCATCACAGGTGTAAGTTACTTATAATCATTCATCCAAGGATAACTCAACTTAATCCAAAAATACACAGGGGTAAACTAGTAACCTAATAATTGACAAGTACTTACATAGGAATTAAAGATACTTGTAACACAATCATATATATATATATATACGCACATTTTGTTTCCCTTCTCTTGGTATCACAGAACTATATAAATATATGTGTCTTAGAATTTCATTTTCATAGAACAATTATGTAAACATGTGTCTTCTTTAACATCCTCTATTTCCCTGAGTTGAGTCAAACGACATACCCATGAACTAGTTTCCTCCAATGTGTAACCACAACGATCAATTGGTAAGGTAGGCCCACTCTAGTTTACAAGCGGGTAGTGTCCCTATTACACCTATTTGCTAATTAAATGACCTTGGTGCGCATGATGCTACACTCAGGTGGTTAAGGTTCATAGTTGGCATCCACTACTTGTTTCTTGGTTGGTTTAATGATCCCATGGTACCGAATCTAGTGTAAGGATCAATGACCCATCGAGAAGGAGCCAAGAGGTGAAACATAGACGTCTAGGGAGGCAAGACCATAACCCTAACTAGGATGTACTTCTTTTTTCCATAAATGTTGACAAAAATCATAGAGTTATATCTCTGTCTACAACCTTAAATTATCTCTTACAGCGTACTCTTTTGGCCCATCACTCGACTTTCATTCCCACTGAATTCCTGACATCTCATCCTAATCACATGGTCTTCGTACCATATGTAAGTCTTACCATTAATCCGTTAGGAATGGGTTCCCGAGGCTATTGATCATTTTTCTCCTGTGCAGTGTGTGTATCTTTGGGAAGAAATCATTTTGCAATAATTCTACAACTACATTCAGTGTGTAACCTCGGAAAGGAATTGGTCTCCTTTCTTATGTAAGAACTAGATGTTTACTAACCCAAACAACACTACTTTACCAGGTAAGCAGTGGTAACCTTTCTGTCCGAGTTACAGTAAGTTTTTGGGACAGGTCAGTCGTGAAAGGGTTTGGGATGGTCTCTGTAATTATTTTATTAAGATATGTATTCATTCTCTTTCCTCTTAAGCTTCCAAAATACCATTAACCTGGTTTTGTATGAAAAATACGAGCCCCATCTCATATGCGCTAGTGGTCTCATCTAACCTATGTGGACAACCATTCATTGTTATAGGGTTTTACTGCTTGAACGCCATTCTTGAATAGTTTGTAATGAGGAACCTCTCATTCTTTTAATTTGGTGCTTGTACCATTAAGTCTAACTATGGTCTCTCTCTATGAGGGTATCGAACCTTCGTCCCATATGACTCTATATCACAAGATCAGTCATAGGTAAAGAATCGACTATAACGCCCATGGTTATGTAATTCCTTTCACTTACTGTAGTATTATTGATATTTTGGGTTCGTGTATCATTGTCATGAACTCCTAACCTTGTACTAAATTCCATGGGCTTGAAGTTATACATCCAAAACTTGTGACCAAATTACCTTCCCCACGATGGTTTGTTGCAGGGTCGAACCTTAATTTCCAGGGTTCTGGTTGTTGTGTTGACTTGTGATAGGTTATCACTACATGCAGTGTCTTATACAAGAAGTTATTGCAGTCATCTGACTCTCTTTGTGGCTTAAATATTATAGTGTTAATTCATTCCATATGAGTTGCTCGAAAGCATTGTTTTATTACACTTGTCTTATGTGTTTTGTTCAAAAGCATTGGTCTGGGATTTTTTCTTATGTTGGGAAATCCCTACTTTATTATCGTAAAAGGATAGTGCTAATCATACTGAAAACTCCACTACGACTGTCATGTTTGATTTTCTGTCATTTCTTATTTTACCCCAGGCCCGTAACTTACAACTCTATCGGACTCTGACATGGGCAATTCTGCAATAAATGATTTATAATATGTATGATTTATCGCCTTGGATTATGTGAATAAATAGGTGGCACTTATTTACAGAATGTTAAGAAGATTTTTTACATACTCAATATTTCTTTAATAAATGTTTGGTCACAACGACTAATGATGGGACCCTTGTTTATGTGGAGAGGGTACCCATCAGCCAAATTGTAACCCACTCCTCCCCGTCACTGAAGGATTATTTGATTGGCGTTGACAATGAGGTGCGGAACCCCAGTAATTTCAAGCTAAGTGATTGCTCATACTTAATTTATTTTGGTCACATAAGAAAAACGTTTTGATCATTACTCTTTTATTGTTTTCTATTTCCAATGATATTCATTGTTGTTGATCTATTTTCATCAATCTGATATATCTTGAATCTTCTCTTGCAGAGATGGGTTTATCGACGTAGTGGAAAATTATGATACCTTATTTGAAAGGTACTCAAGTTCCACCTTATGGCCTTCAAAGGGAGAAATTAACCATCCAGGTTTTTACTCTAAAGACACAGGTGTCCTCTAGGATGATTGTATTAATTTCTACACCACAATTCTTATCAACTATTTATTTGCATTTTAAAATTCATAAGTAAATAGAGGGGAAACCCCCACGTTGGATCGAGACTCTACTATTAATATATCATGGAATACAATGTTTTGTTTATGTAGAGCTCATATACTCATTTAATTTCTAGACTAAAATTTAGGACTATGGAACATACATGATGAAATTTCATTACCTAGCTTTATTTCTGCGATACTCGAATGAAATACGATTGTAATCATTTTCTCTGATTATATAGACAATTTTAATGGAAGGAATCAGATTTCAAGTTATGCGACATTCAAAAATTAATTCCCTGTACATGGAAGTTTAAATAACTCAGAAAACTCTGTATCGACAACAATAAGTGTTCACATAAGAAATTATATTTTAAATTGTTTCTGGACTTACTTGGATGTTTCTAGAAACAATAAAACGTCCCTTAGTTGTTCGTATAACAATGAATATTCCAATCCACTAAGAAAATAGGCATGCACTTGTATGTTTAAACGTTTCCCATAATTTATGTTTAGCATTTTCTCAGTTAAATACTTTTGAATCTGAATATGCATATAAATGTATTCACATGTCTGGTAGAGGTAAAATTGACCCAAAAGGGTTCTAAAATATTTAACTTGTTAGTAGTTGTATAAATACCTATAGGCGGACTTATTTGGGCATGGATGTAAGTCTGGAAGGAGTTTATCATATGCCTGCTTCATCCATTTTAAAATTTGGTTCATGGTAAGAGTCCACAAGGTGATGTTACTCTCTCTCTCTCTCTCTCTCTCTCTCTCTCTCTCTCTCTCTCTCTCT
>ML798530.1:22129-34277 GCA_009831015.1 Picea engelmannii | reverse complement strand
ATATATGAATACCCTCTTTTAGTCAATAAAGCAATTCAATAAAAATAATTCACCCAGCAACATACTTATTCAGAATTGTCTTCAATATAGTCACATAAATATTTTGGGAATTCCTATACTAGTAGTGTTTTTCTCCCGATTTGGCGTTTTGTTTTGTACATGTTGAAATTAATACAAAACTTGAAATACATTGTCCGCATATGAACTTAGAATAGATCGAAAACTTCCAGAATTTGTATTTGTTTCTGCTTGTCTACGTTATTATTTTATACAAGATAGCCCTATCCTTGCCATCATTAATATAATACCCAGTGCCTTTGCCACACAGTTTATTATTTACATTCTATTCCTACCATAGATAGATTGCTCAAGCATTTTACCAGTCCATTCATTATAATAAAAATAGTGTTGTTCCTATAACAAAAAGCTTGTTGTGATGCAGTCTTTAATCAACATAATCATTTCCACAAGTAATCTACAACAACTCTATAATTCCATCTAATACATATGACAGTAAGGTAATCATCTAGAATAGAAAACATATACAATTATTCCAATGGCACAATATGATAAGAAGAAAGTAGAGAAACATATCTAGATAAATTCTGGGACAAGAAAAGGATCAACCACATTCCTCCCAACCTTAGAACAGGGAAGCCAAATTATTTGTCCTATTCACCCCCTTGCCTGACCATGAATCCATGAGGGATAACTCGAAACTCCTCCTCAAAGATCTTTTCCTTGCCTTACACTCAGCAAGTAGTGTTCATAACAGCAAGAAAACAAAAATTTTCCCCATCATACTCCTCCTTGCCTCACACTTCAGAACAGTGTTCATAATAGCAAGAGGTAATTCCTTTCCCAGTTAGTTGGGTCAAATCAAATCTCTTCCAAATAGTCATAATAATTAATTAAAATTTACCAAATTCAAAATTCGGAATTGCCGGAAATGGAAAAAATTTCCCAAATTCAAATTTACCAAAAACGGAATAATTTTCCTAACAATTTTCGAATTCAAAAATAATTTATTTTTGGGGATGTCACATCCTTTGCCCCTTTAATAAAAAACTGTCCTCAGTGTTCGTTCCTTTCTTGGAACAGGGTTGGATGATATTTTCACAAATCTCCCTCCAACCCCCAAGTGGCCTCCTCAAGACTAAAGTGCTTCCATTGCACTTTTACATGGGCGACGACTCTTGTTCCAAAGTACTTTTCTTTCCAGACTAGAATGCACAGAGGTTCCTCTTGGAACTCGCCTTTTAGTTCCATCTGCAACAACGTCCAATTGATCATGAGTTGGGTTATGGACATAATTCTTTAACAAAGAAACATAAAACATATTATGAAATTTTAGATTGGTATGACGTGCAAGTTGGTATTCCACGGGTCCAATTCGAGCTAAGATATTGAAGGGCCCACACAACCTGGGTGCCAACTTGGCATAGTTCTTAATTTTTTAGTGAATTCTTTCAGGATATGACTTTTAAGTAAACATGATCTCCCACTTGAAACTCCAAGTGTCTTCTCTTCTGGTCTGCATAAATTTTTTGTCTGTCCTGTGCCACTTTCAAGTTTTGTCTTACCTGTATTACCATGATTTCCTTTTCTTGGAGAATCTCCAGTCCAACCAAAGTCTGTCAACTGGGTTGTCCCAGCTAATTAGAGTCGTACACTTTCTTCCATACAGTATTTCAAAGGGGCTTTAACTTAGCCGAAGTCTGGTACCCATAGTTATACGCAAATTCTACCAGGTGTAGGTAGTCTTCATACATGCAGAGCATATCCTCCACGATTTGGTTCAACATTTTAGTTTGTCCACCTGTTTTCGGATGATAAATCGTACTAAAATTCAAATTAGTATTTATCCCTACAAATAGTTATTTCCAAAAATCCGATGTAAATTTTACTTCTATCTGAAATCACCATTTTAGGAATACCATGGAGTCTAAAAATTTCTTTCATAAATATTTCAGCGATATTTATAGCTTAAAAGTAGACTTTATAGGAATAAAGTGTGCAGACTTACTGAGTTTTATTGTTTACAACCATAAAATATTCATTCTATTTTCTGAGTTTTAGGCGAACCTATAATAAGTCTAGCGATATGATCTCCCATTTCCGTTTTGCTACTAGTAATGGTTGTAGTAGGCCGACCGGATGCTGGTGTTCGGCCTTAACCTGCAGACAATCTTGGCACTTAGCCAAGTACTCTATTGTTTCACCCTTCATCTTAGGCCAAAAAATAGTTTTGTAAGTGTTGTTGTCATTTTCTGGAATCCTGGATGGCCAGAATACAGTTTCTTATGCACTTCGTCCAAGACTGTTATCTTTAACTCTGTTGAGTCTAATATGTAAAGTCTGTTTTAAGTCGTAATTTGTCCATTTTTGTTGATACTCAGATCTAGTTTATCTGAGTTGGTGATAGTGTTTTGAAATTCTGTCACTATCTTAGTGTAATTTCCGTCATTTATACTCGCGGTCTTTGTTCCTGGTCACTTTCTGCCCAGCTAACATTGAATTCAAATAACCTGTGTACTCTTCTACTTAAGGCATCAACTACTTTATTTCCTTTCTCTTGATATGTCTTACCTCAACGTCAAATTCATGACATTCATATTTTGTTCGAAAAGTTGTTTTGCTTATGTTTCTATCTTTTTAACCTATCTTGGTGATAATCAGATCGTAAATCAAACTTTGAAAAGATCTTTTCCCCACCTACCTGATTGAACCGATCATTTATCAAAGGTAAGGGGTGCTTGGTCTTAATGGTAATCTTTGTATTTATACTTAAGTGTCTTTGCATAACAATCTAATACAGTTTGGTGCTTTTCCAACCGATCCATTCTGATATTCACATCATAAGATCCTAGTGGTAGGATGTTCAGTTTTGGTCATTTAAACTGATCTCAAAATTATAAAAAGGTCAACCACTTTCCTTTTAGTTCATGTTGCTAGTTGTACCATCCATGATTTTTGCGTGTCTCATTTTCTTATGTTTATTTGACTCTACCACATCACGAGTGATATAACTTATCGTAGCTCGAGGATCAATTAAAAAATAATTTCGAGTGTTATTGATTTTACCTTCGATTTCCACCATAGAGGACTGGTGGTCAGCTTTGTTGACCATCCACGACTGCATTTATCTGATGTAGGCTTCTAACCACATCACTCACCATCGAGGCTTCCTACAAGTTATGAAAAACAACTCTGTTTGTTGAATTGAGACATGAACAGTTCCCCTTAGATGAGGTTCTCACATTACCATCACTTTAATGGTTCGCGGGGCTGTCCCCAAGATTCTTCATTCATAGGTTCATTGGTTTACCACTACCTTGCGTATTTGGATTATTGGAGTGAAAGTATTTCCTCAGAAAAAATTTTGCTGCATTCCAATATGAAACTGGTTGGTATACCTTCTTCTGCTAGTTCATTTGGTCTTGTCTCTTATCCTTCCAAGCTTTGGGAAACTCTGCCTATTGTTTGTACTGGTCATAAAACATTGGTTCTTTCCTAAATACTTCACTCAAATATTTGGGGTTGTCAAACTCAATTCTGTCCCGATAGGATTCTGGTAACCAGATTAAGAATCGTTGGATCGTTACCTTGTCCTCCTGGATGTAAGGTATGAACCTTAGTAGTTCCAGAAATTTGTTTATAAGGTCCTCCATTGCTATCTGTCCTAAAATTCTTTCGTCTTCCTTTTGTAGTAGCTTTCAGAAACATATTGTTTCTTGAAATACTTCTTAAATTCATACCATTCCATCTGTTTCTTCTTTAGGCCCTTGGCCAATTTCAGATCTTTCCACCAAATGCTAGCCTTCCCTTTTAGGTTGTAGATGGCCATTCTGACCTTCATATTACTTTAGTAGTTGTAGATCTGGGATTATTTTTTGATGTCTAACAACCACGCCTCAACTTCTTCTCCTGTTTTGGATTCTCCATCAAAAGTAGTTGGTTTAATCTTTTTTAAATTCTCCTTCAAGGTAGTCTACTTGTTTTCTTTTTCTGTTTGCTTTAGTTTTGTCCTCATTTGAACGTGTACCTTTAGACGAACTGTCTCCCTTTTTTGTGTCAAGCCCAAAATTCTTGGAGGCCCTTTTGTTGACCTCTTCGTCGGGGTTATCATCCTTTGGGATTTTCTTGGTCACTATACTGCATAGTAGGACTTCATTTATCTCTTGTTGTTCATTCTATAGTTTTTTCAGTTTCTCATTGTCGGCTTTGAAAACCTACAATTCAACAATAAAATTCCTCATTGTTTCCATCACTTCCATGGGTGAGCTTCCGTCATTGTTTTGTCTTAGATCTCCAGAAGGTCTCTACTCCAGATTTCCTTCAAGTCTAATTTCCGTGTCATCTTGTGCTACCATGATTAACAGAAAAAAAAAATGTTTTGTTTGTAACAATAATGGTTTATTAGTTTACATAACCAGAATTGTATGCTAAGTAAATCCGATGGCCCTGTACAAGGTCCAAGTGTTGTAACCTTTGCTCTAATTTCCTTCAATTCTGATTTATGCATTAGCACAAAACATAAAGGGTTTTATGTTTGTAATAATAAGGATTTATTAGTTCTACATAAATAGAAGTATATGCTAAGCAACTAAAGTGGCCCTATTCAAGTCTAGTGTTGTAACCTTTTCTCTGATACCATATGTAATGATCTCGAAATTTACCAAAAAAAAATAAAAATAATACGGGTTATTAGAATTGATTTCTTGTCATTCTAATCCTTCAGGCATTGTTTACCTATACCACATAACTTACACATACTATTTCCTCATCACAGATGTAAGTTAGTTATAAGCATTCATCCAAGGATAACTCAATTTAATCTAAAAATACACAAGGGTAAATTAGTAACCTAATAACTGACAAGTACTTACTTAGGACTTAAAGCTACCTGTAACAAAATCATATGTATAAATATATATATATATATATATACACCTTGTGTTTCCCTTGTATTGGTATCAAAGAACTATATAAATGTATGCATCCTAGAATTTCATTTTCATAGAGCGATTATGTAAACATGTGTCTTCTTTAGTAGCCTCCATTTCCCTGAGTTGACTCATACAACATACCCATGAACTAGTTTCCTACAATGTGTAACCACAATGATCAATTGGTAAGGTAGGCCCACTCTGGTTTTCAAGTGGGTAGTGTCGCTATTACACCTATTCCCTAATTAAATGAACTTGGTGCACATGTTGCTACGCTCAGGTGGTTAAGGTTCACAGTTGGCACCCACTACTTGTTTCTTGGTTGGTTTAAAGATCCCATGGTACCAAATCTGGTGTAAGGATCAACGAACTAGCGGGAAGGAGACAAGAGGTGAAACATAGACTTCTAGGGAGGCTAGACCATAACCCTAACTAAGATGTCCTTATTTTCACCATAAATTTTGACAAGAACTGTAGAGTTATAGCTCTATCTACAACCTTAATTATCTCTTGCAACGTACTCTTTTGGCCCATCACTATGCTTTTGTGCCCACTAAATTCCTGACATCTCACCCTAATCACATGGTCTTCATACAATATGTAACTCTTACCATTAATACATCAAGAATGGGTTCCCGAGGCTGTTGATCATTTTTCTCCTGTGCGGTGTGTGTATCTTCAGGAAGAAATCATTCTGCGATAATTCTGCAACTGCATTCAGTGTGTAACCTCGGAAAGGAATTGGTCTCCTTTCTGATGTAAGCACCGGGCGTTTACTCTCCCAACCAGCACTACTTTACCAGGTAAGCGATGGTAACATTTCTAGCCGAGTTACAGTAATGTTTTCGGATAGGTTAGTCGTGAAAGAGTTTGGGATGGTCTCTGTAATTATTTTACTAAGATATGTATTCATTCTCTCTTCTCTTAATCTTTTGGAATACCATTAACCTAGTTTTGTATGACAAATCCAAGCCCCATCTCATAGTGGCTAGTGGTATTATCTAACTAGTGAGGATGACCATTCGTTGCTATAGGGTTTTATTGCTTGAACACCATTCTTTAATAGTTTGTAATGAGGAACCTCTCATTCTTTTAATTTGGTGCTTTTACCATTAGTTCTAACTGTGGTCTCATTCTGTGACGGTATCGAACCTATGTCCCATATTACTCTATATCACAAGATCCGTCATGGGTAAAGAATTGACTATTACACCTGTGGTTATGTAATTCCTTTCACTTAATGTAGTCTGATTGATAGACTAGGTTCGTGTATGATTGTCCTGTACTCCTAACCTTGTACTGAATTCCATGGGCTTGAAGTTATACATTTGGAACTTGTTACCAAATTACCTTCCCCACGATGGTTCATTGTAGGGTTAAACCTTAATTTCCAGGGTTCTGGTTGTTGTGCTGACTTGTGATAGTTTGTCGCTACATACATCGTCTTATGTCGGAAGTTATTTCAGTCATCTAACTCTCTCTATGGATTAAATATTATAGTGTTAATTCATTTTGTATGAGTTGTTCGAAAGCATTGGTTTATTATGCTTGTCTTATGCGTTTTGTTCAAAAGAATTGGTCTGGGATTTTTTCTTATGTTGGGAAATCCCTACTCTATTATCATAAAAGGATAGTGCTAATCGTACTCAGAACTCCAATTCATCAGTCCTGTTTGATTTTTTGTCATTTCCTATTTTACCCCGGGCTCGTAACTTACAACTCTATTAGACTCCGACATGGGCAATTCTGTGATAAATGATTTATAATATGTATGATTTATCGCCTTGGATTATGTGAATAAATAGGTGGCACTTATTTACAGAATGTTAAGAAGATTTATTACATACTCAATATTGATTTAATAAATGTTTGGTCACAATGACTAATGATGGGACCCCTGTTTATGTGGCGAGGGTACCCATCAGCCAAATCGTAACCCACTCCTCCCCGTCACTGAAGGATTATTTGATCGGCATCAACAATGAGGCAAGGAACCCCAGTAATTTCAAGCTAAGTGATTTTACATACTTAATTTATTTTGGTCGCATAAGAAGAACGTTTTGATCATTACTCTTTTATTGTTTTCTATTTCCAATGATATTCGTTGTTGGTGATCTATTTCCATAAAGTTGATATATCTTGAATCTTCTCTTGCAGTGAGGGGTTTATCGCCAGATTGGACAATTACGAGACCTTATTCGAAAGGTACTCGAATTCCACCTTATGGCCTTCAAAGAGAGAAATTAACCATCAAGGTTTTTACTCTAAAGACACAGGTGTCCTCTAGGATAATTGTATTAATTTCTACACCACAATTCCTATCAACTGTTTATTTGCATTTTAAAATTCATAAGGATATAGAGGGGAAACCCCCAGGTTGGATCAGGACTCTACTGTTAATCTATCATGCAATACAATGTTTTGTTTATGTAGAGCTCGTATACGCATTTAATTTGTAGACTGAATTTTGGGACTATGGAACATACATGATGAAATTTCATTACCCGGCTTTATTTCTGTGTTACTGGAATGAAATACGATTGTAATCATTTGCTTTGATTATATAGTCAATTTTAATGGAAGGACTCAGATTTCAAGTTATGCGACATTCAAAAATTATTTCCCTATACATGGAAATTTAAATAACACAGAAAACTCTGTATTGGCAGCAATAAGTGTTCACATAAGAAATTCTATTTTAAATTATTTCTGGACTTACTTGGATGTCTATAGTTATTCCAATCCACTAAGAAAATAGGCATGCGCCTGTATGTTTAAACGTTTCCCAGAATTTAGATTTAGCATTTTCTGAGTTAAATACTTTTGAATCTGAATATGCATATAAATGTATTTGCATGTCTCGTAGTGGTAAAAATGACCCAAAATTGTTCGAAAATATTTAACTTGTTAGTAGTTGTATAAATACCTATAAGTAGACTTATCTGGGCATCGATGTAAGTCTGGCAGGATTTATCGTATGCCTACTTCATCAATTTTAAAATTTGATGGGGGAAGTCACAAATATGAGCATCTGATGATCTGAAGCATCGCTTGTGCTCAGCTACATTACTCTCCTTAACCAATCTACAACAACCACTCGCGATTGAGACTGATGCATCTGACTATGCCATAGCTCCATTTCTCACTGAGCATGGTCATCCAGTAGCATAACATAGTGAGGCACTCTCAGATACCACCCCGAAATACCCCACCTATGACAAGGAAATGTATTCCATTGTGCAATATTGTCATCAATGGAAACATTACATTCTGCGAAAGGAGACAATTATCCACATCAATCACAAGCCCCTGAAGTTCATAGATACACAGGGGAAGTTGCAAAATGAACACTATCAAAAGTGGTCCACATACCTGCAGCAGTTCCATCTCAACACCAAGTATAAGATAAGGAGCATAAATCATGTCACTAACTTCCTTATTCGACCTTCCATTGTTTCACTCACCACCATGCTCCATTATTATGGGCATGAGGCATTTGAGTTGCGCCAACTTTATTAGCAAGATATTGACTTCATCGTCGTCTATCATATCTTGGGTACATGTGTAAATGTCATTGATTTTCACAGTCAATGTGGATTGTTATGCCATCTGGGCCACCTCTGTGTTCCTACAAGCAAGTGTTCAAAGCTGATTTGGGAGGTTCACTACATTCGGGTGGCAAGACATTTTCTCGTGGAGAAAATTGTGGTCATTCTACAAAAACATTTTTATTGTCCAAAACTTCGACAAGACATCAACAAGTATATGAGATCTTGCAATGTTTGTGACATTTCCAAGACAACCATCAAGAATCAAGGCTTATACACCCCTCTTCCTACTCCCAAGAGGCCTTGGGAATCCATCTCGATGGATTACCTGTCTAGAATTCCATCCACCAAGAAAGTAAATGATTATGTATTTACGGTGGTTGACCGGTTTTCGAAGATGGCCATTCTCACAGCCTGGAAGAAGAGAATCACAGTGGTAGATATTGCCAAGCTCTTCTTCGAACGAGTGTGGGTCCATTTTGGGATACCATAGACCATCATCTTTGATTAGGACAATAAGTTCCTCAACACATTTTGGTTGAGTCTCTGGTCATTTTCAGAAACCAAGCTCACTAAATCTACTACCTTCCACCCTCAAACCAATGGCCAAACAAATTTCGTCAATCGGATGATTGTGCACATTATGCATATGTATAACTCTAAGAATCCATGTACTTGGGATGAGATTCTTACCCATGTTCATCACAGCTAAAACATGGCTCTCCATATCTCCACCCATGATATCCCATTTTAGGTGGGGTTGGGATTCCAACCCTTGGGTCCCATTAATGTTGCACTACCTCTTGCAACCACACAGACAAAATATTCCCATGTTTAGTCTAAGGTTGAAATAACCACTTGATTCGTTGAGCAGATTCAACACATCCGCCAAAAGTCCATGATATTTTGTAGAAAGCCAATGCTAGGTACAAGCAACGTAATGATAAACAACAAGTACCACACATGTTTCAGGTGGGAGACAAGGTTTGGTTAAATTTGTAGAAAGAGACCTTACAGGGCCCCATCGAAAGCTCTGTCCACTTATCTATGGGATTTACATTATCATCAAGGCTATGGGTGACAATGTTTTTGAGCTCACCAATCCCTCATTCCTTGGTTTTCACTCCTCAAGGTCGTACCCTATGTTAAGGAATGGTGGGATACTTACTATTAGAAAAGGGCCATAGAGGAATATGCAATCTTTTTGGTCTCCCCCACATGGGATTCCTTCAACGATGTCAGTAAAGAACAATAGTACCATGTTTGAAGCTATGTCAGGAAAGGGACAAGAAAATAACATATTTCACCAATATTTTCCATACCATGCACACCAAATTGGGTATCAAAGAATCAGAACGAAATCTAGTGCTCAAATACAACGAATTTCTATAGAGATACATTAAAAAAAAATGGATTTTCTTGACATCACATCATTAGGTGTGGCTTATAGATATATATCAAGATAGAGAAAAAATTCAAGAAAAAGAGGCAAGAGTTTGGATCTGAAAAATCCTCAAAGACGAAGAACGAAAAAGGTGACCCCAACCCACAAAATAAGGGACAAAGAAAATATTTCCACTCTCAAGAAAACTAGTCCACGCCGCAACCCAAGAAGGGTAATGAGAAGTTGAAGAAAGACATGGGAAAGTGGTGTGAATACCATAAAATCCATTGGCACAACACCGCAGAATGTCGCTCCAAGTCAGAGGAATATTTTGACTTTGAATCAAATCCAGAAGGAGAGGAGCGGATTATCGATGTCGAACCCAATGTCATTGTTGCTACCATCAAATTCTATTCAAGCAAACCAGAAGAACCAGAGGAAGGGGAATGCCTCTTTCAATCACAAATGTGGGTAAAGGGGGATCCGCTTCATTTCATTGTCAATAACGACATTCATAAGAACATAATCTCAATAGAGGACATCAAGCATATATATCTACCGATGAAACTTCACCTGCAACCCTACACCATCAGTTGGATTCGCTAAGAAAGACATCTTCGCGTCAGCCAACAGTGTCGCCTACCCTACGACATCAAGCCCTTCAAAGACTAGGTATTGTATGATATTGCTCCCCTTGAAGTTTATGATGTTATTTTAGGGCAGCCATATTTTTGGAAGTGACATGTTGTGTATGAGTCTAGACCCCATAGTGTTATTATTACTTTGAGTATACAATTGTACAAGATACCAAAGGTAGTGTCTCCTACGACTATTTCTTTAATATCTGCTAATAAATATAGTAAGGTCATTTAACAGACTAGGAAGTTCTTCTTCTTAGTGATCCATGATCAAAATAAGAAAAAGGTTGCTTCCACATCCTTAACCTATACACAAAGCCTCTCTTTACAACAGAAGCAAGTGGATGGGATCATGGAAGAGTACAAAGACATCTTCTCCTCACCTACCGGGATACTGACGCACTGCCAAGTCAAGCATCCAATTGATCTAACCATTGGTGCACCTCTTCCTAATGGACTAGCCTATCATCACTCGCTGATGGAAAATAATGAAATCAAGCATTAGATCCAAGAGATTCTTCTAAAGGGGAACATCAGACCCAACTCCTCCCCTTGAGGAAGCCTAATTATACTTGTGTAGAAGAAATATGGGACTTGGCGGCTCTGCATTGATTACAGACCATTAAACAAAATCACAATTAGGAACCAGTACAAAATTCCCCTAATTGATGACCTTCTTGACCAACTCAAGGGGGGGAATTTATTCAGCAAGATTGACCTAAAGTCTGGATACCACCAGGTTCCTATCGAACTGACTTATGTATGGAAGACAACTTTCAGATCTATAAAAGTTTTATTCGAATGGTTGTTCACGCTCTTTGGATTAACAAATGCACCAAAAAATTTCATGAGGTTTATGGATGTTTTATTGAGATCCATTCACCAAATATTTTGTGGTCATATATATGGATGACATCCTCTTCTTCAATAGAACTTGAGAGGAACACATGCAACATATTTAGCATGTTTTGAGCACTCTACGACAGGACAAACAATATGTCAACTTGGAAAAATGATCCTTTCCATGAATAGGGTCCAATACTTGGGCTCCATTATTGATGAGCATGGGGTACATGTGGATCCAACTAATATCTAAGTCATCCATGATGGGACATCCCCAACCACACTAACTGAGCTTCAGAGCTTCTTGGGACTTGCCAACTTCTACAAACGGTTCATGCTGGGATTCTCCCATATTGGATGGGACCTCAACCAAGTGACCAAGGGAAGTGGCAAGAAAAATTTCACATGGAGAAAGGAACAAAAATGAGCATCTGATGATCTGAAGCATCACTTGTGCTCATCACCATTACTCTCCTTACCCAATCTACAACAACCATTTGAGATTGAGACTGATGCATATGACTATGCTATAGTTTAATTTCTCATTGAGCATGGTCATCGAGTAGCATACCATAGTGAGGCACTCTCAGATACCACCCCGAAATACCCCACCAATGACATGGAAATGTATTCCATCGTGCAATCCCTACGACCTGTCTTCACCTGCCAGAACGGTCCTCGACTCTGTCAAAATAAAGGAAAGAAAATTTGTGGAATTAGATGGACTCACTTATTATCACATGGACGGACTCATAGCTTTATCTATCTTAACCCTTTATTTAGAAT
>ML798529.1:247120-313606 GCA_009831015.1 Picea engelmannii | reverse complement strand
TATGGTGGTGCATCTTGATAAGGGCTCTCACTTAATCTTGTATAACTTGAAAATCTATTTGGACTAGTCATTTCACGTTGGTGTATGGCTTGACTATGTCTTCTCCATAGTATTCAAACCCTCTTTGTTTGTAGACCTTGACTCCATCACCAATTGGATAGGCACTGGTCTTGGTCCACCATCCCATTTATTTCTAAAGTTCATCTTGTACTTTACTTAGGATACCCCCTTGCACTGAAGGAGAGCTGGCCGAAAGTGAGAAGAAGGGTTGATGTGATAACAATGGGCAACTTTCCTGAGTTCCCCTGAGGTTGCACTCATGTTTCAAGACTTTATCACTTGAGTGCAAGTTTGGGAGGTAACGGGGGGGAACATTCAAACCCAAGAAACATTTATCTTATCCCTCTGAGGATGAGAGGAGGCCACCATAGGTTCACCATTCACCTACGGATGTCCATGGAAGAGAGTTAAGAAGTCTGAAAGGTTATTTGGGATTAATGTAGTGGGTGTATACCTGATAGTGAGAGGGTCTTCCCAATTCCCTTTCCATTAACCTAGTTTTAGGTGAAGATTTTTTGTTGTGCTGAACTTCCTAAAATGATAGATTGGCCAGGAGGTTTGTCGCTTTATTTGTTGACCTTCTTCTATGGGAGAATTCAATTTCGTCTAGGTTCTGGCTTACTTCTGCACACCAACTAATTTGCCCTGCCAACTCCCAGGCTGGGCTCTTGGAGTTCCTTTTAAGATGATTTAAGGTTATTTCTGAGTTCCTTTTGAAGTTACCTTTTTATATCCAAACTTGACACAGAGTTTCATTCCTCCTATCTGTCCAACTGCTTCTGCTCAATTATTTGCTCCTGTACCTATTGTTTGCATGAAGACTGTGAGCATACATCCTTGACTGTCTGGCTACTTCTGCTCCTGCTCCTGCTTTGCTGGGGTTGCCCTTGGCTGCCATGTCAAAGTTTATTATGATCTGTCCTTCAGGGAGAGGATGTTATTTGGATTGGGGGTTGCTCTGCTCCCCCATTAAGGCTTTGCTTTAACTTTCAAAGTCACACGTTTTGCTCCCTATGACCTGTCGTTTATTGGGATTATATACACCACATTTAGGTTCTCATTCAATTCCTTTGAATCATTTATGACATATGTATTCTTATGATAAGTCATTAAGCTCGCTACTAGTCACCCTCCCAGAAAAGCAGGAACTAGCAAAAGTGTTGTAGGAAACAATTGAGAGTGTTCCAGAACTCTGCAGAAAAATTCTACTTGTTCGAGTCCGTCAAGCTCATCTGTCCTTCAAATTTGGGGTTTTCCAAGGCAAGCAAGAATGAGGCATGTTTGGCCCTGACCAGAGCTAAGGATATATGTATTTTCTTTTCATAACACTTATAATATTATTTCTTGTAAATCTGTGTATATGAGACCATGGGTTATGCTGCAAACCTGGCATTGCATAAGTTATACATGAAATGGAATACCCCAACACAAATCACTATTGTTACTTGGCTTTATAAGAAAATTGGATTCGGGTGATAAAGCAAATTAATCTGAACAAAACTACAAAACACTGCCCTCAACAGTAAAATATATAACATATACATTAGACCTAAAATAGCTGATTAAAAGAACCTAACTTATACACATACCTGACGTGCAAGTTTTCTATAAGAAACCGTAATATCTCGTTTGGTGGCCGTTTTGGATACCTGGAGTGTACTGTAATAATCACTGGCTGCCATTGTAATTACCATTTTACCCCTTTTAGCTCTGCCCCACTTAAAATCCAACAAATAACCACGCCTGAAAAACCTTTCATCTCCACTGAAAAAATGGCAGCCATGACTAACAGCAAACGATGCGTTTTTTGTTTTTAAGCTTGAAACCCACTGTGAATTAGAAACCGCAGCCCCGGTATATTTGAAATCGCTCCCATTAAGTGTACGTGAAATGACCGGCCATGAATGAGCATATGACAGACTTTGCATGGTTGAAATAATCTAATACGTGTGAAATGACCAGTGGAATGATTTTCATAGCATTGAGATATCAGCGAGGGTAACCCAAAATCACTGCAAAGTCCATTGTTATTCGATTTCTAGAAGACGGAGATTGTAGTGACAATTATTGGACTGTAGGAGAAAGATGTGATTACAGAGAGGGGCACAAGTTCGTCTGAGATTTGAGAGCAAAGTCAGAAGAGCATTTTAGGATAAAGAGAGCCGATGTTTCTCAAAACATGATGTCAAACGAGTATGAGCTTCCTACATCAAAGATTAAAGCGGGATGATATGAAATATTATATTGATTAAAGTTATGTCTACCCATTTCATTAGTGAATATACTTTGCCTATATTATAAAGTTTTTACATCCGTGGCTTCGGCTTTGGTTCCTACCTAGTCCATTTATGAACAAAGCCTTTTATCCTTCGAGTCTTGTAAGTTAAAATGGGAAGTTAAATTACCAAAAAACAATGTGTATTTAGAAAAAAAAATATTTATTTCATGGAATTTTGAGTGGATTCCATAATTTCAATGGATGTGAGCTCCTAAGATATTGAATTTATGGATTTGATAATGATTTTTTTCTTTTCTTAAAATAAAGATTGTATTATCAATTTTTAATGAAAATAAATCAATGTTATAAATAATAATAATAATAATATATTTTTAAAGTCACGAAAGTCAGACAATAAATTGGTGTATGAGATTTCTTTCTTTGTGGGACAAGGGATTCCCTCCGCGTAGCAATTTGACTACTAAAGTCTACAGAGGTATACATACCCTACCCCTTCTCGATTTGAACCTATAATCTCCAAAGAGGAAAGACATGTTCTATTGAATTGTATCATAATTACATTTTTTTGTGATTTCATCCCATTCATCATAAATTGCAAATGGTGGCTTCCATTTGAAGTATCTTATCATCTTTTCAACATCTTATAATGTTACCATGGCTTATGTTTATTTTTAGATGAGTTGTATTGAGTAATCACACATAGATTTAGAAACATATTTGTTGTAAATCAAAGCCAACATTTGTCAACATTTCAATGTAAAATTTTGAAGAACCCCCATGACTTATCTGTGGACCTTGAAACATGCCCATATGCACATATGGGACCCTTTCAAAATTTTAACTCTTAACCCTTGTGATTGACCTTTAGGAGTTGATTCTGACATTCATAAGAGTTTGGTGCTTCAAGTTCTCGGTCGCTTGCATATTTTTTAAGTTGAAGCTTGTCTTATAAAAAAAATTGTAGTCGCTCCCTCGAGTAGAACTCTATTGAAATTTTTAGTGCTCACCACTTTTTTGGGATAAGGAGTCCTTGATGGTTTATCTTAACTCATACATTCTCATCCTCCATCATTGGGCCATTGCATAAAGTCTCACTTGGTCACTTGATGTGTTATGCATGATCTTATGTGAGTTTGTCATCGCTTGCATATGACTCGTCTCACTTTGAGAATTCATCTTATCAGGAATGAAAGCGTTGAAGTAAATCAACATTTACTCACCCCAAGCCCCAACAAGGAGGTATGGTTTACTAACCCAAATCCATCTTGCACCACCTAATGATAATTAAACACTTAACTCGTCGCACACACTAAGCTTAGTATAGTCTCTTAGTTTCCAAAGCCACAAATCCTCGAGTCACTTCCTAAATCACAAGTGTCTGCATGAATTGTAATCAAAGTTCCATGTCCTAGTGTTTAGAACGTCAAGTTAGTCTCTTGTGAATGGGCCTAATATTCTTTACTTCCAAATTCCCAATCTCCAATACAATGATGAGACATCTATGTACAAGTGAAGCTAGTAGAAATCATAGTGCTTCATATTTTGGGATGCTATCATAATTAGGTGGGACCCTCTATACACTCAAACACTCACCAACCATAGCTCGAACATACTTGTAGAGGCACTCCCTTTTGTGTCATGGTAGTGAGTTCAATATTTAACGAGTGGACTCTCTTTGCATGTCTGTGTATAAGGTTTAGTGGGCCCTTTACTTCCATTTTCCTACTATGAGCTTGTTTCCATCATTGCATTGCAAAGACAAAGTGAAGAAGCAAGAGGCCGCCCTTCTTTTCATCGTAATCAATATGAATTGCACCTTTACAAATTGACCCCGCCTCATACGGAAAAATATGGGTCTATTTACATAAGTTAAAGCAAGATGGTCACTACCTTACCTCTCTAGAGTGAAACAACCTTATGGGACCTATGCTCTCCTTAATCTTTAAGGAATTCATCAAGGATCGCAAAAGTACCAAAAGAAATGAGTCTTCACATGCAGATATGCAATGCTTTTTGGGACCCCTCCTTTTTTAAAACAACAGTGACCACCACGTGTTATTCTAAGGGAGATTCCCTTAATATGTCAAAATATTGTACAACATCAATCTACCCTTAACAATATGATTAGAAGGATTGGAATGGGGATTTTGACCTTGAGCTGGCACATTTTCCAACATGAATGAGCAAAACGGAGGAAGATAGTGAAAATTATGGACTTTGGACTAGTAACTAGCCATGTGGTGCGGTCCTATGATATGTTAAAGCTTGCCAGGACATATGGATGTGTGTGATATGCCTTTAGCTTAAGAAGATTGCTAAGGGGATTACCATGTAGATTATTTCATGCATGTGACAACCATTAGCACATGGACAATTAAGGAAAGCAATGATTCGTCATTGGGAACTTTGTAATAAAGTCGGTTGTTTCCAATACTGTAACAATTAGTAGGAATATTAATGAAAACAATACTTAGCTCTCGTCCCTAGTCCATAGGGGTTACTTGAGGGTTATGGATGAATTTCCATCATAATTACACATTGACCTACATTAATTACTAAAATCACATGTGGAGTTAAAAATTAGGGGGGAAATCTTGTTCTAATTTAATTAACTTAAAGACAATGGGCAATGGGAACTTGTTGAAAACCATGCCCCCATGCCCCCATTGTCCAAGCAATTTTCTACCAAAAAAATATTTTAAAGTTTGGTAGTGCTCCCCTTTTGAGGTTGATAAGGATTGCTCTGCTATGCCAAGGTCAATGTCATTTCTCAATGGCATGCATATTAGCAATTAAAATGTAGTGTTGTCAAATGGTATGCATTAATGGAAGGTGGATTATAACTATACTTATGCATATTTGGTTTGTTGGTGTTAATGGGCATGTTTATTGTAAGCACACCAAAGATATGTCAAAGTGTTCATTGAAAGGATGATAGAGATGTGTTAAAATTGTTCTCCATCGATTGCATTAGTGCCTAAGGTATGTGCACCATCACCACTCGACGTATCTAACCCTTGTTGTGTTGTCTTCAAAGATTCGTTCAACAATATATATTCCTTGTGTTGAGAATCATTGGACAGTCAAGGAGAAGGGATCAAAATTCCAGTGGTTGGAAGTTGAAAGAGGTGTTAATCTTAAGTGCTTTGACAAAAATCCAAAACTATGTAACAACCAAAGGGAACTAAATGGATGATTGTTGTTCTTATGATTCTAGTGGAGCGTCAAGTGGTTGAGGTAGTGCAATGTCAAAGTCACCCAAGATTTGACCTACATCAACCTCCAATAAAATGTCATGTTGCTTAAGCTACCGAAAGGTTTGAAGTTAAACCAAAAACTAGTACCAAAATATTGACTATCGAGCCAATAATTAGATGTGGCATGTGCACCCTAGGAAATACTAGTTTTGTTGTAGCATCAAGCATGCTCTTGGTGGAATACTTTTGACCATTGATCCACCGAGGCAATTAAGGTGAGAAGTTTGATAGATTTTTAAGTGCATTGGTGTTGATCATACTTCCTACACATAGTAACTCTTTAGGTATACCAACTAGGACTTGGAACTACCCCAAATATATTTGGAAGCAATGAAGTTGATAAGGGGTGGAACAATAACACCAAGGGCTAAAAGGAGTTTGTATGAGGTTATCATGGTTTAATCCCTCATCTGGTTGACCAAATTCTACAATTGTAGCATTTAATATGGCAAGTGGGTGCACATATTGTTTAACTTGTAAGTTTTTATGGCCAATGCATTAAAAATTGAGTTAAACTAGCTAGTTTATTGTGATGGAAAGAATGCATTGGTGGTAGGCTACTTCAACCCATACTATTTCCCTTTGGTGTTAGTGGTGACAAGGAAATCGAGGATGGCTTATTTGTCCTGCAAAAGCTCCTCATTATGTTGTTATAAATGCATCCAAGTAGATGAGAAGGGAAAGGTGGGTTCCATAGCCACAAAAAAGAGTTCATGTAAATTTGCATTGTACCAATGGAGTATTATTTTCTAGTCATGGGCACCTTTGATGATGATCACCCATAATTTGACAATCTGTCACTCAATAACACTAAGCTAGATTCACAACGTTGAGGCTTCCTACTAATCCTGTTGTGGTTGGTATTGTGTGACGAGGGATATTTTGCACAACCTACCATACTTAAAGATAACACATCACATGACATGCAATCATTGAGATGTGAGGTTGTTTTTAGTGTAGTGATGATTCCCAAATTTGACTCATAATAGATTGGCTCCAAGCAATCAATCCCCTTGATGGAATGGTAAAAAAAAATGAAAAGGGGCTTTTGAAGGCACAAAGGAAAACCTATAATTTGCGGAGGCAAGTTAGGAGGCTAGCTAGTGTCATTTTCATGCTTATGCAATGCTTGTAGTGTCTTCTTGAAGGGGATGCACAAAGGAGTGCTTGGGGTGGATTCAAGGTTCAACACTTGCACAAAGGTGGTGTTGGTTGACTATTGATACCATACATGCAGGGTTATGGATGAAAGGATCAAGTGTGGATTGGGAGGACAAAGCAAAGTAAGCTTATCCAAAGGGGTTTTCCTACACATCAAGAAACTGGCATTGAGGTTTATGGACATGATGATTTGGGAAAATTCTTCGATGATGATTATGTGTATGGTGTTGAGGGGTTCATTGTCAAAGACATGTTGTATGCTTGGTGTGGAGTTGGTGGGCATGTATAAGCACATGGGGTTCCAAAGGATTTGGGTTGTTAATATCATTACATTTGTTATTGTGGTTGTTGATGGAGTGACTAATGTTGTCGTGTTATTGTGGTCATGTTTTTTTTTAATTTTTGGTTAATGGCCTAAAATATATATTGGGGTGGTTAAAGGTTGTATACTATTTGGGTTCATACCTTGGTCAATTATGGTGGAAAAATATTATACTATGGAAACCACTGGAATATGCATATGCTACATTTCTCTTCTTAGCAATCAAATGCTCGTGCTTTGAATAGTTTTGCTTGAACATCTTAGGGAACTAAAAAAAATTTCATAGAGGAAGGCATCATTCTCAATGCAATCTAATGAAGGGAGTGTTTGCAACGTACAAGACCCAAGCCACTCATGTGAATGACGTCATTAATGTGGAGGTGGAGTAGGAGTTATTTGATTGGTGGATAGTCTTTGCATCATGCTAGAAGCACTCCAATTAATGTCCCGGTTCAAAAAACTTCAACAATACTTAAAAGGAACTGCAATTTTAAAATAAAGGTATGCTTTACCAAAAGACATTAGAATGTAATAATGATGACATAAAAAGCAATCAACACGATCTCACATAAAAAGCAATCGACACAATCTCACATAAAAAGCAATCGACACAATCTCACATAAAAAGCAATCAACACAATCTCACAACAACTCGACCACTCCAGTCAAAACTCGAGGAGTGTTGAGAGTAGGAGGAAGGGAGAAGGTTGCATGGGATCTCTCATAGATCACGATTGCAAGTTGTTGGGATTGCTCATATGTCACATTAACATGAAGAACCATCAATTGTGCAATAGCAGGGGCACAACTAAATTTGGTCCTTGATACAAGTTACTAGCATACGTCTAGTAGCATGGTACCTATAACCAAAGGAAATGGGATACTTGTCATCCAGAATGGGTACCTGAGACAATTAGAGTCATGGATGGCACACCCATGCATAAATAAGGGAAAATTTACCCAATTGGTTAGATATGTCTCATGAAGAGTGCACACAACTATAATGAGTGCATAAATGGGAAGGGTGCTACCCTAGCATGGGTGCATAACGATGTGACACGATGACCAATATTTGGCTAGATCCTACTATGAACCAAAAAAATAGACCTAACCCTAGATTAAGATGTTGCTAAATGTGTTTTCTCTATCATCCTTTAGTACATCATTACTTAATATAGTGCATAGTTGTAATAATTTGATTATTAGTGGCATCATTGACTTGATGGTAGGATTATGTTACATGGTTTGCTTTATTTTCCATATCATGTTACAAGGAAATGTGGTTTTGATTGGACGTTGAGGACCACAATAGTAGTTGGAGTTGTATGTGTGTTAAAAAAATAGGCAAGATGCTTGAAAAAGTGAAAATCCTCAAATTGGTATGAAGTGTTAGTAACTTAGTACCACTTAAGCAAACTCCAAAGTTAAAAGTTGTGCATCAAGATTTGTGGAGAGGATCAACGAAGAGAATGTTTAAATTTCCCATAACGACTTTTAACGCAAATTTAGAAATTCCACCTCAACCTTGAGGTTTCTTGGATGTATTTCTTGTGAACCTTCAACCTCTAGGATAAATATGAAATATAAATTACAACAATATGTATTTCACTTCCATCCAACCATCTACACAAGNGACTTTTAACGCAAATTTAGAAATTCCACCTCAACCTTGAGGTTTCTTGGATGTATTTCTTGTGAACCTTCAACCTCTAGGATAAATATGAAATATAAATTACAACAATATGTATTTCACTTCCATCCAACCATCTACACAAGGCAACCCAAGAAAATATATATTGAACAAATGTACTTCAAGGGAATAATGTTTCCAACCCCGGGGTGTTACACCTCATTTTGTCGCACCTTGCTAAGTGTCGTATCTCACTTTCCTAAGTGTTGTAATTGCGATATCTCACCTTAGTAAGTGTCGCAACTATAATGGCTCATTTTACTAAGTGTCATAACCTAAATATGGCACTTTCCTAAGTGTTGCAACCTCGACACCATGTAAATACATTTGTCATAATCCCTAGGTGACTTGGAAGAGGAAAAATCATCATGAAAAGGTTGAAAAACTGACTTTTACCTTGAGTTTTTAAGCCTTGTTTAAACATTGGTGCCCCCCTACCGATGTATTAGGGGTGTTGACACTCCCTATCCCACTGTTTAGGATGTCATTGACACCCCTTATCAGGCTTGGAGGGAGCGTCAGTCCTGTTAGGGTGGTTTTAACCAATCCCACATTTTTTGTGGGTCAATCTCGAGATACTTCAGGATGGTTATGATCGAGATATGAATCATAAGCTCAAGTCTCTCCTTTTTGGGTAATCAATCCTAACTTATGGAGGAAAGGTATGAACCTTCCCTTGATATCCTAAGTTGGTTAAACCTCCCAAGCTTCTATATAAACAAGGCCTCTCAAGGGTAAAGACTAGTTTTTGGAATGAGAGCTTGTTGTTGATAGAGTTAAAGTTTGAAGCATACCAAATCTCAGGTTCATTTGTCAAGCATACAGTAAGGGGATGGATAGGAGGAGCATTGGAGGAAGCTTGCTCAACATCAGTTCATTGTAAGTATTGTCCATTATTTCTCATGAATATAAGCTTGGCCTATTCCCATACTTTTGTCTCATTTACTTTACGGATGAATGTTTATGCTTGATTCAATTAGTTCGATTTGCTTTCATCTAACTTTGTGCAATTAGTAGAAGAGGAAGATCATTTTGTTTAAGTGTTAGGAGATCGTGTTCGAGCTAGGACAAGATCCAACTTTGGAGCAACAAGGAGCATCGAGGACAACCTTCGAAAAAGGTGCACTCTGATTTCTTTTTCCCTCTTCTCATTTTCATGTGTGAATAGACAGAAGCAAGGGATGTTAGTGTACACTTGCTCTATTTTGTCTTAGCCGAAGAAAACTTGGCCAAGGGGAGCTTAACTTGTTCGCAGGGTAAGATTTATCACAACATAATTTGGCGACTCCACTCGAAACGATTGTTTCCTCATTTTTTAGCCTCTTATTTCTTATGATTGCTTGATGAATTCTTGGTTTCTGAAGTCTTTTTTGCTTTTCACCTTCATTGAATAGCTTACAGAGTCCTCATAACAATTTTGTTGAATTCTGGGTTGAGTTTGAACTTTTTTTACCCTTTTACAAACAGTGACACTCCCCTCTAGTGGCCTACAAAGCATTACTAACACCCCCTAGCAGGATTTTAGGGAGCGTCACCCTAGTAGTAACGCTCTGTACTCTTGGTATTAGGAGCATCACCCTTCCTTATGCTTGGTTTTTGGGCATTTGTCTTTGTTTCTCAGTCTTTGGATTCAGAGTTTTATCTCGGATTCTTCTTAGATTGTTTTACGCTTTGATTGCTTGATATAGACTGCACATATCACTCTTATTGTCATGTTTTTCAAGAATTGCCTCTAATTAAGTTTTGAAATGGTTATAACTTGGTCAAGGTTGATCAGATCCTTGAGTTCAATTTTGATTTTTAACAGTATTTTGCTTGATTGATTACAAGCATTTGACTTCTGTACTTTTCTTCCCAAAGAACTTTCAAGCATTCTACTTGTCAGTTTTGGACGCCTTTTTTGTCAACTTGGAGGTAGTTTGTTCGCAATTGTCTCTTGCACTTCAGTTTTGTTTTGACAGTTGTTGATCCAATTGAATTCTGAAACCTTTTAGACTTGGTTGTACTAACAATTAGTCTCAAATCTTTTGGTTTTAATATTTTTTAAGAGTGATTTCTTTATTTCGAACGTTTTGATTGAACAAGTGTAGAAAGTCTCTTTTATATTTGTTCTCTCAACTTGTGAATGCATCTTTTTTTTAGCATTCTTTTGCTTCTTGTTCTCTTCTATCTTAGCTTTGAACTATTTCATGCTCATTGAAAGAAAAGAAGCATTAAATAAATTGCATTTGATCTCATTTGCATGTTAACACTAAACAAAGAAATTCATGCATTCTAGATCCTTAGAAGTAGAGTTGTAGTTGAAAAATTAAAGAACTCAGCATCTACTGGTTTTAAAATCTAAAGGAATTTTCTTTTGGTAATTTGGCAAACATTTGGATTCTTCATCTAAATGAAAAGAAAATTGCATTGAGTGTTGCACCGAGTGTTTAATTTTATTTGGAAGAAAAAGAAACCTCTTCTCCCTCATGTAAGTAGGACTCATTGAAATAAATTGTGCATTTCATTTTCCCACTGCATGGTTTTTGGAGTCAGGTCAAAATATCACCAGTTTCATCTACATATACCCTTGAGTAAGAAACAACTCCAAAGAATCAACCATGCGTAATTAAAATAAACTAGACTTTTTATTTATAGAACACCAACATTAGTCTAGGAATTAGAATCTTTGGACTAGGAAAAATGAGTAAATTGTCCAAGATTGCTAAAAGGATTGTAGAACACTAAAGACTGCTTAAATCCAATTGTCGTATAGGTGTATTCGGGAACCCCCTCTAACACAGGGGCTAAACACAAGGTTGTGTGTAGAAGAGCATTGGATATTACCCCTCCAAAGCTTGACCAATCGTAGCGAAAAGAGCATATATTAGGGGTTTTTATTGAGACACCATTGGTTTCATTTGGTCTTGCTGCTTCCCGAATCCTTAATCCATTTAGGTTCCTCAGGAGTCTTACCGATCCACTTGTCTTCAGTTGTCTTGAAGAGCCTCGAACTTTCATATCATGCCCATACGTTTGGTCCCGATTGTCGATTGTAGCCCCCCTAGGTTGAGTGCGATTTGGTAACCTTAGTGGCCTTTCCTAGGTATCTATAGAGGTGACTGTGGGGGGATTCCCACGATACCTGGAGCAAACATCATATCACACTTTCAGTACCCTTGGAGGGTGACCCCGTGAAGCAAGGGTTGGTTTCACCGAGAACAGATGATACGTGGATGTCGGGATAACTTCTTATCATATCTTCATTGACGGCTCGATATCCCGTCTTTGGAAGATCCATCTACTATTTTCCTGGTTGATTACCTTTAGTTTTCTAAGGGTGTGGTCTTTCATCACTTGTAGTTGTCCCTAGGATTTTTGTTTTTTAACTTTGGCCAACGACGATCTTCGCAGGTCTCGTAGGATGCAAGGGTTACCTCTGGGAGGGTTACGAACCCTTACCTCCTCATTCACCGGAAGGTTACGAACCCTTACCTCCTCGTTCACCGGAAGATCATTCCCATGAAGGAATAATAAACGAAGAAGTTTTCTCTGAGACAGGGAGTGTATCTACTCCCTTACCTGAACTATTTGTGGAAGGAGGCATGGGTTTTCAAAAAGGTTTTGTTCCTGCAAATCCACCTTTAACTGACCCTTTTGGCCCAATTGTTCTACAAATACCTTCTTCAAGAGATTTTGAATCTGAGCTACAATATTCTTATTCTCGGCTATGACTTAGACCATGTGAGGAATTTTTAGCTATGGATTTAAAAACATCAAACCCTACAAAAGGATTTACTACCCCTATTCAAACATGTGGATTAGTTGATCCTACTCAGATTTTTGCTCCTACTCCTTCTACCTTGTGGAGAACATCTTCGGGCCAAGACATTTGTGTTAAGATGGGTATGAATCTGACCCAACCTCTTCCTACCTCAACACCCTCAACATAGTCACATGTAACCTTTTCCTTAGGCTCGCATATGCTCACACCAACTCATTTACATGGTCGTTCCAAGGGACAAATAGGTAACACTGCTACTGTTTTGGGTCAAGTGTCGAGTAGCTCGGGTCTTGTCCTTCCTAGTCAATTAAGCAACACTACGACAGTTTCACAAACTGTGCCTTTGCAAATCAGAATTTCATTTATACCATGAAATCCCATCGAGAGACCGCTTCCTACAACAACACACGATCCTTTTGTGACACAAGTTTCAACCAAGGGGAATTTTTCTTCCAGTGGGCACATTCTTTTTGGGGGACAAACCCTAGCCAGGGGGCAACCCTTCGTTGGTGGACCAATCTTGATTGTAACCCAACTTGTGATTGGAGGGAAAGTTATGGGAAAACCTTGGAACCCTTTTTTTGGAAGCCAGTAACATCCATGGGGGCAAACTAATCCGGCAGGTCCTTCATGGGGGAAAATCCCTCAATCAGGACCCTCTAATCCTACTCCCTCATGACTTTATTCTGGACAACCATTTCCAAATTATTTTAACCCTACCTGGGGTCAGTCGATTCAAACGGGTGTTCCTTTACAAGGAAGTATACCTAATCAACCGATGAACACTGCTTTTTCTGTCCAAATTCCTCAACCGATGAATCCTGCTCTTACTACCTAGATTCCTCAACAAAAAACTATGGGAGGAATGCCAGGATATAATGTACCTTTACGAATAACTTATGGTCCTACTGGTATTTTGATGCCTTATCGATATTACAAATACCCACAAGTCAGTTGACAATTACCTTTCTTGGCCTCTTTGGACCTCCCCGGCCTGTCGAGATTGATGAATGATCACATACTACATTCTCCATTCTAGCCAGTAATTCCTGCCAAGTTACCATATGATATTCCTAAGTTTGACGGAAAACCTAGGGAAGACTCCAATAACCACGTGATGACTTTCCGTCTTTGGTGTTCATCTAACTCACTAATGGATGATTCTATTCAGTTGCGTCTTTTCTAGCTAACTCTTATCGGCTCAGTAGCTAAGTGGTATATTGAATTACCATGAAGTTTCTTTAGTGACTTTAATTCACTTGTGATGGCCTTCTTAACCCATTTTCAACTGTCGATTAGATGTGAAACTAGTACGAAGCTTTTGACCTCCCTTCAACAATCCACTTCTACTCACATTTTTTGTCATATTCATGAATGGAGGTAGCGAAGACGATTAATTAAAGACTCCATTCCAGACCAATTATTGGCAGAATGGTTCACAAAGTCCCTTTTACCACCCATTGACAAAGATGTTGTGATGGGAGGTGTTGTCACTGAAGAGCAGGCAATTTGTCGTGCTCAATATTTGGATTTGGTTTATTCCCAATCTCACACCCTTTACAATATGATCCTTAACGCTCCTCATCCATCAAATGATCCATGGAAACCACCTTCAGATGCTCATTCTAATGGTGTAATAGGTTCTTTGAGAACACAATCTGCTACCACATAAACTGAGCAGACTACTACCCAGACTATCTTTGCTTCTTCTCCTACTCAATCCTCCAAAGTGAACGCGGTTTGATCCACTTCATCTATGCAACCTAGATAAAAGAAGAAAAATAAGAGTAAATCGAAAAAATCTTTACAACAAAAGAATAAACCCAAAGACACTCTTAAGAAGAGAAAGTTGAAGTATTTGTGCTTCCTTTGCGTAGAGGACCATTATACAAAGGATTGTCCTCATCACAGGGAAGTTACTAAGTTTTTTAAAGGTACCTCTCAACAACAACAAATGATTGCCAAAAATATTTCCCCTCTGCAAGGGGGTAACATAGGTCATCCTTCAGATGCTTCCACAAGCACTATTATACGTATGTGTGGTGAGACAGTAAATTTGATGACTAGGTCTAAGACATATGACACCTCTCCAGGAAAAAATACCAGTGAAAGTGATACATATATTCCTTCCACTTCTACTACCCCTCCATTTAGACCTCTCAAGATAGAGAAGCCAGTGTTTGACTTTGTATTCCGTCTACCCAAGAGCACGATTCGAAAGTCGATTTTCAACCCGAGCACCCGTGTTGCCCAGAACTATAACATCGTTGAAGATATGGCACAAGCAACTTATCCGATGTCGATGCTCGAGGTTCTTCAGAACTATCCTAGTCAGCGTAGAACCCTCTTGGTAGCCATTGGAGTTGTAGACCCTAAGTCATCCAACACTATCATGTTTAACTTGGAGAACTATAAAATGAGGCTTTCCCACCAACTTGTGTTTCAAATCAACACCGTTGTTCTTGGGAAAAGTATTTGTCATGTTATTTTAGACGAAAGAGCCTCTACATGTGTTATGTCTTTATCCTGTTGGAGGGTTATTGGTTCTCCTAATCTCAACCAATCTTCTACCACACATAAGGCGTTTGATGGACATGGTTCCAAACCTTTTGGAATCTTACAATCTCTAGCCATGGAGTTGGTGGGAAAAATCATTTTTTGTTGATGTCGAAGTGGTCGATGCACCCTTGGATTATAATCTCTTGCTTGGTCATAGTTGGTTCTATGCAATGATTATCATTACATCCACATTTTTTCGCATGATACAATTTCCTCATCAAGGGAAAATTGTGACAATTGATCAACTTGACTACTGCACTCCAGATGTTTGTAACAACACCACTAATAGTGTCCCATTCATGGGAGATTCCAAACTTCATTACGAAAGTGTTGGTGTGGGTCTTCTTAAGGATTCTTCTCTCATGGTAAATTTTCCTTTACCTCCCCTTGATCCTACAAAAAAGGTTGCCACGTTAAATATGATTTCGACTACAGAACAACAATCCCTTGAATCATTTAATCCTTGGGTAGTTCCTAATATTTCTAAATTTGAATCACTTAGTAACACCATGTCACTTAGCCCAACAAAGGCTGCATTTGAAGCGATTCAATCCATCTCCTCTCATTTGAATATTGTACCTAAACCTTTGTTCCATTCACCCGTGTCATTCAACCCTCTTTCTTCCTCCCTCTCTGGTGAACCTGTTTTGACTAATAGTCAGGAGTCGATTCGAGTGTTGAAGAATAGAGGGCAAATGAAACAAAGCTTGGGGGGGGGGGATTTTCCAGCCTCTAGGCATAATTCTAGAATTAAGCCACCAATTTTTTCCAATAATGTTGGGGGGGAATTACCAACCTCTTGATTTCATGTTGGGAAAAGTACCAATCTCCTAATATCATGATCATAACTTCTAAGCACTATTTATTTTTCGTTTCCAGCTCTTATAACAATGAAACCAATACTAAGCTCAGTCTCTTTTCTTTCTAGTGCCCGTAAATACATGAGAATATGTTACCGAGTATACTTTTATCACCTTTTTGGACTCGTAAAAGCTATACGAAAAAGGAACTCTTTGGAGTTTCCTTTAAACACTTTTCAAAGTCTATAAACAAGAAAAGATTGATGAGCAAGCTTGGCTCCTTTCATGCTCAATAAAGGATTTGAAAGGGCATCTTTCAAGTGGTAGTCTACTTCTTCAAGTTCGCCAAACATGTGAAGAAGAACTTATTGAAGGTGAGTTGTACCGAGCATATGTTATCCTCCTCGAGCTCGTTAAAAAACAAAGAGGTATTCATCTATCTAGATGGGGGGGGGGAATTGGGAAGTGGGTCAAGATTTTGAAACATTACGATAGTTGTTCTTAGTCACCCTTGAACATGGCACATGCCTGCATTCTTCTTACAGTTGGGTAATCCGCTTATCTCTGAGTCACACCATTTCCATTTGTCATCATACTCTTTCAATTCCTTCGAAGAGAACCTTTGGTTGTCGTCACATTATGGTTTGCATCCATGCCTCATTGAGTCAATGTTTCCAAGTCACTTGTTGTGTCGCGCAATGTTTAAGGGAAGTCTCATCTTCAATCAATCTCTGTATTATTATCCATTTTCATACCCATGTCAATCTATCCACATTTACTCTATCATCTCAAATCACCATCGTAATCAATTTTGTGTCAATGATGGGGGATACATCATGGCCCTCCTTTAATGAGTTTGTTCCTATCGACTTCAACACATTATCCAAGAGTCAGACTTAGAAACCAATCAATGCCTTGGAGCTTGCATGCCTCAATGGTAGGTTTCCTCGCTTTCGACAATGGTTTACATCATTGTCCTCTGATTGGAAGATTATGTCAAATTTTTTACTTCATCTCATTGATTCACATTTGTCGGATTGTACTAGGGTACCTTGGGAGTCATTGACATCACTAGTGATTTCCCTCGCACTTGTTAACGATATATATTAATGACCGATAGTCAAGTGGTTTCTACCATGTTCGACATCAACACCTATATTCGCATGGTTAGAATCGTACTATTTTGGGATCGGGATGAAGACCCTGAGAACCTTTTTGGCACCTACCAGTGTTATGTGCCTATCCCAAGTTACAAACGAGAACAGACTTACTGATGTACATTGTAACATAGATCTAGTTTGTATTGGTTCATGGCTACGTTGTTGTCATATTGTAGCTCGATTGTGTAAAATCTCATGGCTAAAACCTGATCGAGTCATGGAGTTATGGATCCACATTATATGTTTGGTAGCCACATCCTTAGTTACTGCTTTTATGGATCCATAGTGTATTGGTTGACACCCATGCATTAAGTCTTTTGGTACCGAACATGGGTATGCCTACCTCGCGACAATTCACATAAATGTTGTTTGATGTTTATTTGCAGCTTCCATCTGACTCTCCTATTCCAGCACCCCTTGGCGCACATCATTTTGTAAAGTGTTTCAACCATCGACTTCTCTTCTGACCTCACACTTTAGGGGGGAATTTGTTACACCTCATTTTGTTGCACGTTGCTGAGTGTCGCATCTCACTTTGCTAAGTGTCGTAACTGCAATATCTCACCTTAGTAAGTGTCACAATTGTAGTGGCTCATTTTACTAAGTGTCATAACCTAAATATGGCACTTTCCTAAGTGTCGCAATCTAGACACCATGTAAATACATTTGTCGTAATCCCTAGGTGACTTGGAAGAGGAAAAATCATCATGAAAAGGTCGAAAAATGACTTTTACCTTGAGTTTCTAAGAGTGTTTAAACAATGACGCCCCCTACTCTAAGTGAAACATGTCAAGCTCCAAGGCATGCACACCCATCAAGAAATGGTCCCAAGGTGAGTTCTCCATAAGAAGTTCCCAATGCTCTTCCTACACAGGCCTCCAATGCTCCATTGCTCTCTACCAAAGCACATGTACCTTTGGGTCCATCACTCCAGATGAACATTGCTCAACTCAAGCATCCTCAAATCAATCACGAGCCTCCATGCAAGCAATCAAGTGTCCCCATGCTACTTGGGACTCAACACCCCTTCCTAGATGCCCAACACTCACCCTCCAAATGGGTCATCCTACCACACAAGCAACCAAGCTCTCCCTGTGCGTACCTGATGAAGAATGTCACTAAGCTACATAGGTCTCCAACCTCCTAAGGAAGTGTGCCACATAAGCATCAAGTAAAGGTATAGAGATCCATGAGTAAGTTATCTCCAATATGTATATCCATGATCATGGTACAACCAAGGGTAGTCAACACACCATGCACTGCACATTGCATGAAGCACCCTCAAGCATGGTGTAAACATTTTTGGATTAACCCCAAAAGTTAACACTCCCTCTTTACGAGGAAATTATTTTTATCCATATTAATCTTCTCCCCTGCATCTCAACCAAACATGCCATCTACAAATATGAAATTATTGCGATTTTAGAATCAAATACTTGCCTCTAGAAAGGATTTATGACCCAAGCATCATGCTCCTCCATCAAGGTATTAAACCTGACCTCCTGAAAACAACAAGAAGGCTCGCTAATGGAAGTGGCCAATGCAATATGGTTAGCATATCTCCTAGGAAGTACACTTTCCCTAATCGAATATATGGGCACTTTCCCTTATGCATCTTGTAACATCTAAGCGAGCCATCTTGGATTCGTGCATGATAGATTAAACAATGAGGATATATTCTTCCTCAAGCTCTCCTTGTCCACACCTACATCTTATTTTCCGCTAACCTCTGAATCAAACTTTGGAACAACGACCTCCTCACTTCATTCAATCACTGAAGGAGATACCTATGATCTAGAGGAGCATACATTCTCATTAAACTTCACATTTTGGCTCACCACGGTCTTCCACTATGTTGTAAGATTAACCCTGTAAGCTTTAGAAGTCCGACCATGTCCAAAAACATAAGATACTATTACGACAACTCGAACCTTCCCTCTATTAGGGGCTTTGTTACCGTCGTAGTCTAGGGTTAACTAAGGAGATGATGTCTCGAGGCCCACAAGTAGAAGACATGGTGTGTCGAGAGTCGGATGACCAACTGAGCCCACGTTGAGCACACAGAGCCCCTCCTCTCCATCGCACATTACCATTCATCATTAACAATGTAGCAACATCCTCCACACTAGCATGGCCTAGAAAGGACAACATGTCTTGTTTCATGTGGTAACATGTCCAATATCATGGTAAGTGTCTTTTTAATAATTGAAGCATTTGAGCATGTTTTTTATTTTTTATTTTTTTGACTAGGGAAATCAAAAACTAGTCGGGCACGTACTCGTGTGACACGCGATCATGTTATCTGACTTCTACCACTATAACCCCAGGAATGCCAACGTGGCCTCTCACGCGACAGGTAAATCAAGGGTTTAAAACTTGTGACTCCACATAACAAAGTGCCTCAACAATACTCTCCATCACCGACTATTCTACACCCCGGGGGTGAAGCATTTGACCATGTTGCAAAGGGTCCTTTCTTGATTATGAAAATGTTTGCTTGGAAATATACCATTTTCCCTATTTCACCTTGGTGGTTGACATGGTTTCGTAGCAAGTGGGTCACCCTCGAGGAAAGGGTTTCTATTGGGGGATTTCCTTGAATATGTTAGGAAATGAGGAGCACTTCCACACTAAACCTAGCAGAAGAGAGGAAGAAATATTTAAACAAGAAAGTAAATGACGAAGAAAACAAACAATATATAGATATTTTACCCTGGAAACCCAAATGGGAAAACCAACATTCCTTGAGTGCTCTGCTCTCTATATTGTCTTATTCATTCAAAATAAAAGGTTACATGCCTAACCTTGGTCTACACCTAAGACACAACCGACATCACACCTTCTTGCTTTACACAAGAACAACCCTATAGCTAATTCAACTTACATATGCATGACTAACAACCTCTAAAGATTGCGTATTCTACGATTATTGATTAGCTTTTACAGCATTACAACACGCCTTCTTTATAGGCTTTATAGTATCCCAAACCGTAAAGAAAAGCGCCAAAAAAACGATTATAGATCCATGCATATGATTGGCTACAAATCATATGAATCTCAATATTTTGTTATAGTAGGATTACTAGTCGACTATTAATCGACCTTCATTTGGTCTTCGGTTGGTTTCCATGTGCCCTCCTGTCGACTTCTTATCGGTTGACCTCTTCGACTTGTTGTTGATATCTTCGACTTCAAATTTACTCGGTCGAACCACCTCGGGCTTCAACTTCTTATTTATATCTTCAACCTTACCCGGTCAAATCACCTCGACCTTCGACTTATTGTCGATATCTTCGACTTTGACTGTCAGTCGATCCACCTCAACTAGACTTTCACTGCAAAGAATATAACAACCCAACATTCTCCCACTTGTTGTTTTCTTTGCTGAAACTGGGAGATTTATGAACTCTCGTTCACAAACCCGGGGAAACAATTCCCATTGCCTCTCTCCACCAAGACAACTTCACAACACTCACAGACTTAGTCAAAGAGTATGATATGTTTTCCAATGTGTCTACTTTCTCCAACAACACCTTGTTGCTTTCCACCATGTCTCTCACGAAATGGTAATGTACATCAATGTGCTTAGTATTGGAATGATAAGTTGGGTTCTTTGCCAAAAATATTGTGCTTTGATTGTCGCAACTTATCTTCATAGCTTTCTGCTCAAACCCGATTCCTGAACACACTTTGCAGCCATATTGCTTCTTTACTTCCATGAGTGGCTCCCATGTATTCAACTTCTGTTGTTGAAAAGGCTATGACCACATGTCGCTTACTCATCTGACTGATTGCTCCACTGAACATCTTGAATACATATCCAATGGTCGACCTTCGTTGATTCATATCTCCATCCCAGTCGACGTCGAAAAATCCATGTACATTTACTTCATTGTTATCTCCAGATTTTCCTTGGTAGAATATAACATAATCTTTTGTGCCACACAAATATCTGAATACTCTCTTGTCAGTTGTCTAATGCTCTTTCCCAGGTGTCGACATGTATCTACTCAACACTCTGACTACATGGGCAATGTCTGTTTGAGTGCATACCATCGGATACATTAGACTACCAACAACACTTGAATAGGGAACACGTGCCATGTCCTCTGATTTCTCCCGTGTCCTTGGACAATGTTCAATAGTTAGTCTTTCTCCCACAAGAATTCACACCTTCACAAGTTTGCAATCCTTCATGTTGAAACATTTCAAGATTGTTTCAATATACTTCTTCTGGTTCAACCGGAGCTTTCTAAATGCTCTATCTCTTTTGATCTCCATTCACAGAATGAAGTTCGCCACACTGAGATATCTCATGTCAAACTTGGAGGATAGTTGCTTCTTCACCTCGTTTATTGTGTTCATGTTGTTTCTAATTAGCAACATGTCGTCAACATGAAATGATACATATGAAATGCCCACCTTTTTCTTTGGAATATATGCAATGACCAACTTTGCTTATGACAAACCCCAAACTAAGGATGTATGTATTGAACTTTTGGTATCACATCCTTGGTGATTTCTTTATACCATAAAGGGATATTTTCAGTTTGCACACCAAATCTTTCTTGCCCTTTACTACAAATCCTTCAAGTTGTTTCATGTAGATTTTTCCTTCCAATTCCCCATGTAGGAATGTTGTGTTTACATCCATATGTTCTATTTCCAAATCAAATGCTACAACCAGAGACATTAGTACTCTAATGGAAGTTAATTTTGCAACAGGAGAAAAATTTCACCGAAATCGACTCCTTCAATTTGGGAATATCCTTTTGCTACCAGTCGAGCTTTCAATTTCTTAACTTGAACTGTTGCTTTCATCATCTTCCTGAATACCCATTTGTTATCGACAAGCTTTCTTCCACCAGGTAATTCTACTAAGTCCCACATCTCATTTGTGTTCAAGGATTCCATTCTTCGACTATGGTGTACTTTCAGAGTTTTTCCTCTGCCTCCTCGACTGCCTCCTCGACCGACTTTGGCTCATTGTCTGTGGTAGTTAACACAAACATGGAACAAAATTCATGCAAACTATACCTTTCGACTAGTTTTCTTACTCGTTCTGACCTCCTTACAACCAAGGTCGGTTGTTCCACCTCTTCTTTTGATTGAGTAGACTCATCTGAATCCTCTTCTTCGTTCCTCAGTTCAAACCACACTTTCTCTGGATTATTCTTTGTTTGAAACATTTCTTCAGGCTTAGACTTCCTTTCAACTTCTCGGAAGACCACATCTCGACTGTACACTATTTTCCTTGATGTAGGATCCCAAAGCTTATATCCTTTCATTCCTTCTTTGTATCCAATGAAAATACACTTGAATGCCCTCTTGTCTAGCTTGCTCCTCTTTTCCTTGGGAACATGCACAAATGCAACACAACCAAATAGTTTGAGATGTGAAACTAAAGGATTTTTACTAGACCATACCTGATGTGGAGTCGTGTTGAATAGCAGCGACGAAGGAGACATATTCACTAGATATTTTTTAGTGTCGACTTCCTCCGCCCATAATTCTTGTGCGAGCCCAACACCATTGAGCATGCTCCTTGCCTTGTCCATAAATGTTATGTTCATTCTCTCAACAACTCCATTTTGTTGTGGGGTATATGGTGTGATATTTTGGCGTGCTATGTCACACTGTTTGTGGAACTGATCAAATTCCTTTCCACAAAATTCACCACCGTTGTCAGTTCGCATCACCTTAATCTTCTTGTCTGTCTGGTTTTATACAAGAGATTTAAACTCTTTGAATTTCTCAAAAACCTCTTCTTTCTTCCTCATAAAATATATCCACGTCTTTCTAGAAAAATAATCTATGAAGGAGACATAATACCCAGATCTACCAAGTGAAGGAACTGAAACAGGGCCAAACACATCAATATGGACCAACTCCAGAATCCCCTTTGCCCTTGTCGCTCCAGATGGGAACCTCACCCAACTTTGTTTTCCATATATGCAATGTTCACAAAAGTTGACTTCTAAATTACATTTAGGAAAATCTTCGACCATACCTTTGTCATGCATAGCTCGAAGTCCTTTTTCTCCAATATGTCCCATCCACTCGTGCCATAGAATGTTCAGGTCGACTTTACGATGACTTGTCAAGTTGGTTTGAATCAACTCAGACTGAGTCAAGTGGAGTTGAGTTGAAGTCGAGTCAACTTCAGGAATAGTGATGTTGTTACACCTAGTCAAGTCGACATTCTCTAATAACTTGTATAGGGTTCCAATCTAAATTCCTTTCATTAAGACCATCGCACCTCTAACCATCTTGCATGTATCCTTTTGAAATAGAGTGTGCACCCCTGCATCACTCATCTTGCTGGAAGAGAACATGTTTATTTCCAAACTCGGATTGTGTAGCACACTTGGAAGGGTTCTACTCCTCCCATCATGCAGTATGAATCGAACTCTTCCTGGTTCGACAATTTTGGTTATCGAGTCATCCCCTAAGAACACATCTCTTCCTTCATATCATTCATATTTGCAAAACCATTCTCTATATGGTGTCATGTGATAGGATGCTTCTGAGTTGATCAACCAAACATCTTGATCTGACTTTGTACTGGTTCACGCCAGGCACTCATCGCCTCCCTTATTTGGAGTAGTCTTTCTCTCAGTTGACCCGTTCTCATTTAATCATGCATTGACTTCCATTGCCTTCGACTTGCAGCCCCTTTTGTAATGCCTATATTTACCACATTTCCAACATTTTCTTGTCGACTGGATAGGGGATTTACATCTACCCTTCGACTTAGACTTTCTACTGGAGAATTTGCCTTTATCTCTGTCAACCAGTCGACCTCTCACCACTAATGCATATTTGGTCGATCCTTCCACGTTCTTCCTTCTCATTTCTTCTGACATTAGAGATGCAACCTTGTCTTCTAGCACTAATGTGGTTGAATTGATCCTTATAACCACTACTAAGATATCCTAGGAGTCTAGAAAATAACATAATAGGTGAACACATTTCACCTCCTCTATGATTTTAATATCCGTAGAAGGTAATTTGCTCATAATTCTACTAAACACATTTAAATGCTAAGTCACCGAAATTCACTCACTCATCCTTAGAAGCTATTGTTTATTTATGAGAAACAACTTATTTACCAGGGATTTTGACTAGTACAAGCTTCCCAGCTTGTCCCACAGTTTCTTGGCTGAATTTTCACCTCAGACATTCAACAGTACTGACTCTGCAAGACAAATTCAAATCATACTCCTTACCCTTCTCTCGAGTTTCTCCCATTCTTCCGTCGACATACCTATCAGAATGGTACATGGACAGATTGTTTCCCATTGCTCTCGATCTCCAATTTTAAGCTTCCAAATATCAAAATTCTGTCCATTGAATTTTTCGATCTCTATTATCGAGTTGCTCGTCATTCTTTAACACAATCTTTAAATATTTATGGCTTACGACTCTTACTGAACCTAGGGTTTAGCTTAGATCGAAGATTATTAAACTAAGCTCCAACACCACATGTTATGAAATTAGGAACACTTCCACACTATGCCTAGAAGAAGAGAGGAAGAAAGATTTAAATAATAAAGTAAATGACAAAGCAAACACACAATACATAGATATTTTACCCTCGAAACCCAAATGGGAAAACCAACATTCCTTTAGTGTTCTTCTCTCTTGTCGTCTTATTCATTTAGAATAAAAGGTTACATGCCTAACCCTGTTCTACACCTAAAACAAAATCGACATCATACCTTCCTGATTTACACAAGAACAACCCTGTAGCCAATTCGACTTACATATGTATGACTAGCAACCTTTAAAGATTGGTTATTCTACGAATATTGATCAGCTTTTATAACATTACAACACGCCTTCTTTATAGGCTTTATAGTAGGAAAAACCCTAAAGAAAAGTGCTCAAAAAATGGTTACATATCCACACAGATCATTGGCTACAGATCCTACGAATCTTGGGATTCTGTTACAGTCGACTACCGATCATGCTTCATTCAGCCTTCAGTTGATTTCCACATGCCCTCATATCGACCTCTTATCAGTCGACCTCTTTGACCTATTGTCGATATCTTCAAATTTTACTTTATCTGGTTGAACCCGCTCGACGTTCAACTTGTTGTCGATATCTTCGACTTCAACTTTACCCCGTTGAACCACCTTGACCTTCAAATTGTTGTTGATATCATCGACTTCGACTGTCAGTCGATCCACCTTGACTAGAATTTCATTGCAAAAAATATAACAATCCAACATAAGGGTCATCATATCATTCCCACTCATTTCTTACCACTTTTCACACCTCTTCCCTTTCGTTTCCTTATCTTTTGGGTTTTTAGGCTCATTGACCCCAGGAAGGGCATGTACCTCATTTCATGGGAAGAAGGGGTTGAAGGCCTGACGATGTTGTAGCTTGAAAAAGTTAAAAGCCATAAATTATCCTTCTATATGCTCTCCCTAAGGTTTTGAGAGTGATGAAATGCTTCTCCATAAAAATGAAGGACCTTTATAAAATAAAACAAATAATTAATGAATGTCTTGCTTGATGAGGGAATGCATTTGCAGTGTCCTTTAATTTCCAGTGCATATGGCACTCAATGTGTTCCTAAATTCAAGTGGAATTGCGGTGTTATTTACTTTCCATTTCACATGGCACTCAATGTTAGAACCATAATAAATGAAAGGCAATGAAGGGCTTGGAAAAATGTTAGATTGCAAACGAAGGATGCAACACATCCTCAACAAAGGCACCCATAAATGAGACAATAAGAGCTCTTGATATGTCAAGAACCCCATGCCCAAAAGTTATACCCCTATCCACTTTATATTCACTACATGACCAAGAGAGGGTCTTCCTGGGAAACATTCCTTGACTTGGGGATTGGCCTACCCAATAGGGCACCATGACAACCCTCCCTTACTTCAATTTTGCAAATTTTATAAGGTCTTTGAGCATTTGTTTAGTTTCAAAAAGGGGGATTGTGTGTTTCTTATTGAATTCAATATCATTTTTTTAAACCTTAGGAGGAGTATAAGGGAATACACCCTTCATCAAGGAAATTTATGCTATTATCATTGAAAGGGTTGAAGGATTGCTACAAGGAGTAAGAGGGTTTACACTCTTGTAGCAAAACCTTGCTTGGGTTTATCTTCTCTAGGGAGTAAGAGGTCTTACACCCCTACAATATAATCAAACACTATTTTAATTTTTGTTGTGACCAAGCAAGAGACTGCATAACCCAATAAACAAGGCACTACTTGCATTGGAGATTGCAAAATCTTCCATTGATAAACGTGAAATCTAGTCGTTTGAAACTCCCAATGATATAGTTTGATTCTACACGCTACTGTCTCTCTTCTATGTTAAGGGTGTCATAATTAGGCAAGTGATTGAGCTATTGTTATAAACTATTTCCTACAACCATTAGGGCTGGTATAATTGTTGTTATCGTTCATTTTACTTGGAATTTAACCAAGGAAATCATTGTTTGATAATTGGAATTGAAAGTGTTTGTCTTAAGCTTCATTTTGAGCCATTTACTAGTTGATTTCCATGGTTAAATATTTCTGTTGTAGCAAAATTAAGCTACAACCATAAGCCTGTCATAAATCTTGTCGATAACTTACTTTTACAACGTTCTATTTTCATCTAATTCATTATGCTAAGCATTGGAACATCATCTCTATTTGCATGCTCATTGATCCAATTACACATGATGAATTATATGATATAATTGCACCTGTTATAACTATCTCATTGTTGATATATTATTGTTGTATGCTACAATTTTGGGACAACAAGGGTTCTTGTTGATTCCCCTCATGTTCTAGGGCTAATTTTATGATATTTGATTATGGTTTTGGTTGTCTAACATTGGTTTTGCATGTACACTCCATTGGAAACCTTTTCTTGACTGATATTCAACCTCCATCAAGCTCCTAGAACCTTTGATTGTGACCTATATGGGTGCTTAATTCTTCTCCTTGGCTTCTCCCTTGCAATCACCCTAGGGTCACCTGGGAAGCCTCCCTTGTGTTGGATTTGTCCATCACTAAAACGAGGGGGATATCTATTGAGGTTACAGTGATAGGTGTCCCCAGTTGTGTCTCACACTTGTTGCTTGGGTTGGGATTTTCCCAAACTACAATTTGTGCAATAGCAGGCTTTACGACATGTGAAGCTAAAGGAACATAAACCTAGACCATCGATAACCTACCAAACTCCAACATCCTTCGCATCAACTTCATGGGCCAAAATTTTAAGACAACATATCATGAGTTGTCTAGGACTTCCTGGAAATATGATCACATCTCCATACAAGACTAAGACGAAGTGAATTAGATCTATCAAAATCACAAAGATAAAATTCTACACAAATCTCATCCATCCTAAAATACCAAGCTTGTAGTGAAAACAATAGGTCACATAAGGCCTTCAATAAACTATAAGGATGGTTTCTCACCCATGCACCTTAAAACCTTCAACAACTGAAGCAAAACCCTCAACATGATCAACTCTGTCTTTCTAAGAGAATCCTCTAGTAATTGCAGCAAGAGTCTCATCAAGGTCAACTCCTTCTTTTTGAGAAAATGCAATAACCTTGTCTTGGTGCTATTGAACGCTCCCGTCACCTTGGAATCAACTATTGATTCCATAATTGGTTTTGATCCTATCTCCACAACATTCACCCATACATTCTTTGCACATGCATCATTGAGAAAAAACGTCTCACGCAACTTCTTGCTACCATGTACAAATGCTGCATGATCCATAACAAACTTATAAATGCCACTATCTCGCACACTTCTTGTCAGTAAATGCAGGGCACTTCCACATCAATCCTAGCAACAAAGAAGAAAAATTTAATCAAGAAAGCAAATGACACAAGCAATCACACATTTCATCGATATTTTACCCTAGAAACCCTTAATCAGGAAAACCACTTACTTTCATAGTTGTCTGCTCAAACCCGATTCCTGAACACAACCTTTGAAGCCATACTGCTTCCTTGCTTCCATGAGTGGGCGTCATGTATTCAACTTCTATTGTCGACAAGGATATGCCAACATGTTGCATACTCATCCAACTTATTTCTCCACCAAACATCTTGAAGACATCCACTAGTCGATCTTCGTCGATCCATATCTCCAACCCAATCGGCATCGACAAATCCATGTACATCTAAATTACCACTGTCACCTCTAGGTCTTCCTTGGTAGCATATAGCATAGTCCTTTATGCCACACAAATACCTGAATACTCTCTTGACTGCTGCCCAATGCTCTTTTTAGGGTGTCGACATGTACCTGTTCAACAGTCCCACTACATGGGAAATTTTTGGTCGAGTGCAAACCATTGCAGACATTAGACTCCCAACCACACTTGCGTAGGGAACATGTGCCATGTCCTCTATTTCTTCTTGTGTCTTTGGACACTGTTCATCAGTAAGCCTTGCTCCCACTCGAATTGGCACCTTCATCGGTTTGCAATCCTGCATGTTGAATCGTTTCATAACTGTTTCAATATACTTCATCTAATTCAACTAGAGCTTTCTAGTGGCTCGATCTCTCTTAATATCCGTTCCCAGAATGAAGTTAGCTACACCGAGATCTTCATTTTCAAATTGGAGGATAGATGCTTCTTCACCTCCTTTATTGTGTCCATGTTGTTTCCAATTAGTAACATGTCATCGACATATAGAGCTACATATATGAATTGGCCACCTTCTTCCTTGGAATATATGCAGTGATCAACTTTGCTTCTCACAAATCCCAAACTAAGGATGTATGTGTCAAAATTATGGTACCATATCCTTGGTGATTGCTTTAGACCATAAAGGGATCTTTATAGTTTTTACACCTACTCTTGCTTGCCCATTTCTACAAATCCTTCAGGCCGTTTGTTTTAGATATCTTCTTCCAGGTCCCCATGTAGGAACATTGTCTTCACATCCATCTGTTCTATCTCCAGATCAAATGTTGCAGCCAAAGAAATTAGTATTCTAATGGAAGTTAGTTTTGAAACATGGGAAAAAATATCACCGAAGTCGACTCCCTCGACTTAGGAATATCCTTTCGCTACCACTCGAGTTTTGAATGTCTCGACTTGTCCTGCGACAGTCATCTTCTTCTTGAACACCCACTTGCTACCGACGAGCTTTCTTCCACTATGTAACTTGACTAAATCCCATGTCTCATTCTTGTACAAGGATTCCATGTCTTCGACCATGGCGTCCTTCCAGAGTTTACCCTATGTCGAGTCGATTGCCTCACCGATCGACTTGGGCTCATCGTCGATGGCAGTTAACAAAAGTCAAGCCAACTATACCTTTCGACTGTTTTTTTTTCTCTTTCTAACCTCCTTATCACCGGAGTCAATTGTTCCACCTCTTCCTTAGATTCAGTTGACTCATCTGAATATTGTTCTTCTTTCCTCAGTTCAAACCGCAATGTATTAGGATTATTCTTGGTCTGAACAACTTCCTCAGGCTCGAATTTACCTCTGATTTCTCTGAAGACCACATCTCGGTTGTACATTGTTTTCCTTGATGTAGTAACCCCGAGCTTATAACCTTTCATTCCTTCTTTGTATCTGATGAAAATACATTTGACTGCCTTCTTGTCCAACTTGCTTCTCTTTTCCTCGGGAACATGCACAAATGCATCACAACCAAATACTTTGAGATGTGCCATCGACGGTTTCTTACCAAACCATACCTCATTTGGAGTCGTGTCGACTAACGTTGAATAAGGAGACATATTCACCAGATATTTTGCAGTCTCGACTGTCTCTGCCCAGAATTCTTGTGCGAGCCCAACACCATTGAGCATGTTCCTTGCCTTATCCATCAATGTTCTGTTCATTCTCTCGACAACTCCATTTTGTTGTGGGGTATATGATGTGGTATTTTGGCGTGCTATGCCACACTGCTTACAGAATTGATAAAATTCCTTTCCACAAAATTCACCACCATTATCATTTCTCAGCACTTTGATCCTCTTCTCTGTCTAGTTTTCCACAAGAGCTTTAAACTTCTGAAATCTCTCAAAAACCTTTGATTTCTTCCTTGGGAAATATATCCATGCCTTCCTGGAAAAATCAACTATGAAGGAGACATAGTACAGGAATGCACCAAGTGAAGGAACCGTAACTGAGCCAAACACATCACTATGCACCAGTTATAGAATCCCATTTTCCCTTGTCGCTCCAAATTGGAACCTCACCCGACTTTGTTTCCAATATATGCAATGTTCACAAAAGTTGACTTCTTAACCACATTTATGAAAACCTTTGACCATACCTTTGCTTTGCATATCTTGAAGTCCTTTTTCTCCAATGTGTCCCATCCTCTCGTGCCATAACTTCGTTGGGTCAAGTTCATGATATCTTGTTGAGTTGGTTTGAACCGACTTAGCTCGAGTCGAGTTGTGTCGACATCGAGTCGAGTCGAGTCGATTTCAGGAGTAATGATGATGTTGCATCTAGTTGAGTCGACATTCCCTAAAATATTGTACAAGGTACCAATACGAACTCCTTTCATTAAGACCATCGCACCTCTGACCATATTACATGAATACTTCTAAAACAAAGTATACACACTTCCATCACTCGTCTTATTGGCATACATTAGGTTTCCTCCCAAACTTGGAATGTGTAACACACTTGGAAGGGTTCTTTTCCTCCCATCCTGTTGTGTCAGTCATACTCTTCCCCGTTCGACAATTCTAGTTGTCGATTCGTCCCCTAAGAAGACATCACCCCCATCATATTGTTCATATTCACAAAACCATTCTTTATGTGGTGTCATATGATAGGATGCTCCTTGGTCGATCAACCAAACATATTGATCTGACTGTGTGATGGTCGAAGACAGGTACTAATCACCTCCCTTCTCCGAGGTCATCTTTCTCTCAGTCGACTGCTTCTCGTTGCATCCATCACTGCCTTTTGTTGCCTTTGACTTACAGTCCTTTTTATAATGCCCAATTTTACCACATTTTCATCATCTTCGCATCATCGGGGATTTAGATCTACCCTTCGACTTATACTTTCTATCAAAGAATATGCATTTATCTCTGTCTACCGGTTGACCTTTCACTACCAGAGCATCTTTGGTCGATCCTTCCATGTTCTTCCTTCTCATTTATTTCGAACACATAGAAGAAACCACGTCCTCTAGTGAGAGTGTCGTTGTATTACTCCCAATAGCCACAACTAAGCTATTCCAGTAGTCTAGCAAAGAACATAATAGGTTGATACACTTCTCGTCATCAATGATCTTTATATCCATAGACGACAACTGGCTTAACACGGTATAAAACACATTTAAATGCTCAATCACCGAACTACTATCACTCATCCTCATAAGATACAATTTCTTTATGAGAAACAACTTATTTACCAAGGATTTCTACTGGTATAACCTTCCCAGTTTGTCCCATGATTTCTTGGTCGAATCTTCACCCCAGACATTCAACAACATTGAATCTGCAAGACAAACCCAAATCGTACTTCTTTCTCTTCTTTCAAGTTTCTACCATTCTTCCGTCGACATGCATGTCGGCTGGGTACCTGGACAAATCATTGTCCATTGTTCTCGATATACAAGGAGATCTTCCATTTTAAGCTTCCAAAGCTCAAAATTATGGCCATTGATTATTTATATCTCTATTTTGGAACTACTCACCATTCTTTACTATGATCTTTAAAACAATTTATGACTTACGACTCTTATTGTACCTAGGGTTTAGTTCTTAGATTCAAGATTTGCAAATCAATATCTGATGTACTGGCTAAAGCATTACACCGCTCTGATAACTCACTTGTCAAGGAAGATCTAAGCTCTGATACCACATGTCATTAAATGCAGGGCATTTCCACACTAATCCTATCACAAGGGAAGAATAATTTAATCAAGAAAGCAAATGACACAAGCAATCACACAGTACACTAAGATTTTACCCTAGAAACCCTTAACTAGGAAAACCAACATTCCTTTGAGAGTCTTGCTCTCTTGTTGTCTTATTCATTCATAATAAAAGGTTACATGTCTAACCTTGGTCCACAACTAATACATAATCGACATCATACCCTATTGCACAGGAAAGAACAACGTTGTAGCCAATTCGGCTTACATATGCATGACCAACAACCTACACTTACACATGCATTAACCTGCAAAAGTGCATTCTACAATTACCTTAAAACAACAGCCTTTTCGGACTTACAACACACCTCTTTATAGGCTTTACAACAAGCAAAACCCTAAATATTGGCACCCAAAAATGGTTATAGATCCATGCATATCATTGGCTACAAATCCCGCAAATTTGGGGATTCTGTTACAATCGACTCCAAGTCGGGTTTACTAATCGACCTTCATTCAGTCTCTAGTCGATCGTCTCATGCACGCATTTCGACATCTTGTCGGTTGACTTGGCATGGATATCTTCAACTTCGACCTTACCCGATCGTCTCCCTCAACCTTCGACTTGTTGTCGATCTACCTAGACTTCGACTTGTTTTCGATCCACCTCGACTTCGACTTGTTGTCGATGTTGTCGATATACCTTGACTTCGACCGTCAGTCAATTCATCTCAACTAGACTTTCACTGCAAATAATATAACAACTCAACACTTCTACCCAAAGTACTTGGACTTGCTAGATTATAATCATTAATAATGCATTGTTATCCTTCAAATGCAACTACTAATGCAAACAATAGGTCATGCAAGGCCTTCAATAAATTGTAAACACGGATATCTCACCCATTCACCTCAAAATCTTCGGCAGCTGAAGCAAAACCCTCAACAATATCAACTCCTTCTTTCTAAGAGAATTTTTTCGTAGTTGGAGAAAGAGTCTCATTAAGGTCAACTCCCTCTTTCTGAGAAAATCCAATAACCCTATCTTGGTATTATTGGATACCCCCATCACCTGCAAGCATGGAATCAAAAATTGATTCCATAATAGGTTTTGAACCTATTTCCATGGCATTTGCTCAAACATGCTTTGCACATGCCTTGTCAAGACTAGAATCCTCACCCAACTCCTTGTTACTATTTACGAATGCCACATGATAAACAACTAACTTATAAATGCCACCATCTAACACACCTTTGGTTAAATTCCTTGGACTTGCTAGATTACAATCATTAACAACCCATTGTTATCCTTCAAATGGAACTCTACAATGAAAAATTGTCATATAAGAAATTGAAAGAAGAATTTTCTTCAAACTAGGAATAAACAAAGTCTTTCAACTCGAGAACGTCACCTAATGGAATCCATAAATAAATGAAGTCCAATCCTTTCATAAGATATGTAGAATCGTCACCTAACTCCACTCTCATTCATCCCTCTTTCTCTTGAAGCATATTGAAGAGATTCCTATCATAAGTTACATGTCTCAATGCTCTGTTGTCCACACACCATCCAACATTTGACACAATGTTGGGAGATAAACAAGAGATCATGGAGAAGGAAATCTCAAGTTGGATTATAAGTCATCCACTCCTACTACAGTGTCTACACTCCCTACAACTTGTTTTTGTTACTTGAACCACCCCTTCTTCTTTTCTGGACACTAGCATAATATCCCTTTTGGTGACACCTAATTCTTTTCACATTACTCAAATATTTCTTGTTTTTCTTGATAATTCCTTCTTATCCTTCTTGTATATTTTCTTGTTTCCCTCCCCCCTCCTCCCGATGAGGGATAAGTCCTCTACTTCCTTTTGATTCACTAAATAGGATTCCAATCTTATCTCTTCTTGCACAAAGTCATCCTATAACTTATAATAAGCAGGTAAATTATCAAGAGCACAAACACCTTGGAAAAAGTGTTTCCCCGATGAAGAAAAATCATTCAAGGTTGTGGACAACAATTCCATATCCTCCACTTTTGTCCTCATGACAACCAACTGATCTCTTAACTCTATGATCCTAGCTAGATAACTCACCACCATGTATATGTTACGTACATGGATGGTTGAAATCTTGTTTCTTAAGAGCATCTTCGTAGAAACACCGAAACTTTAGATTAATCCAACCAAAGTATCATGCACCTCCTTACCAATCATATTCTTTGCAATGTGAGTGATCAAATGATCCCTCATCAAATCAAGAATGATTCTCTTTGCTTTGTCATCCTTCTTAGAATATATGGCCAACAATGTTTTGTCGGTAGGTGAAATGATTGTATTCTCAATATGTTCTCGAAGCTCAACCTCCTCCAATAGTATTTATAACATGCGCCTCCAAGATGTAAAATTTGAGGCACCTTCCAACTTGTCATAATCTCCTAAGTCCGAGAGTAATCATCCTTGCAAGTTTGAATCAAATTCAAAGCAAAAAATGATAATAAATCAAGTATAATATCCCTTATGTGGTCCAAGTGCTTCTTGCAAGCGCACTAGGGTTTCACACTCAACATCCTATAATAGGTAAAGCATCTCTCCCAAGTACGAAACAAGTGAAATACCAAACTCCCTCTTTACCGAGAGAGCAATCTCAGTCGAGTCAACTTTGACACCATGTTGGAATTTCTCATAAATGGATTTTAATGCAAATCAAAAATGTCCACCTCAACATTAAGGTTTCTCAAATCTATTTCTTGTGAACATTTCGCCTTAGGGCCAAATACAATTTATTTTTTTCCATAAATAAATCATACTTTCTATTTCAGTATAGAATTGAAAGTACATGCACAAAGGCGAGCTAACCACATCAAATTTGAAAAGTCTATACTTCCCCAAGAAAAATTATCCCTCACATAGTACTATAATGAGCTTTTAACTAAAGTGTCAAAACTATAAGTCATCGACTACATTAAAAAACAATCCTTTTCAGGATCCTAGATGATCTCTGTTAAATTTCATGTAGGAGCAGTAAAATTAATTGAAATTTATGTTATGTCTAAGATGAAGGAATTATTCCTAAATTCTTCTAGTATGTCAGAGTTAGTAGGGAGGTTGAGTGCCTCCTTCAAAAGGGAGTCTACCATTGAGTTGTGCTTTATATAAATATGGATGAAAGATATCTCCTAAAAAATGCTCACTATCACCTTCAAATGTAGGACCAAATATAAAATATGAATTATAGTAGTATGTATTTCACTTATGTCGAACCAATTACACAAGGCAACCCAAGAAAATAAATATTGAATAAATGTACTTCAAGAGATTAATGTTTATAGCCATTGGGACAGAGTTCCCAACATAAAACAAATATGAAAATAACTTATTATAACATATTTATTACAACCATAATTCCACCTGCTTAGATTCTATATGCTTGTGAAATAATTTGACAAAATATGGCCATTGTTATGTAAAATCAACATTCATAACCAACTCTAGAAACTACTCAATCATCACGAGAACATGAATTGGAAATCAGATCTATAAGTACACAAAGTTTTGGACAACAAAGAACCCTTCATGTATATATAAGATGAAGTTACAAGTACAAAACAACAACTTAATACAAGTTGGTACAAGCAATGATCTCTAAACCCTAGCTAGGGAATCCACCATATATAGTAAACCTTAGCCACCAGCTCCTCACAACTAAGAATCACTCCCAACCAAAGTTTCCCAATCCACCAAAGATCCATAACATGCAAGTATACACATCAAGAAATCCTCTTTGGCACATACACTTTCATCATAAGAGTGTACAAGAAAAAACAAGATAACCTCCCTCTATCTTCTCGCATCAAGCATTCCAAGTAGTACCAGGGTTTCCAAATGTCATAAAACCCTAGTATTTTTCTCTTACAAGAAACCATGGTAATAAGTACTCTCTTTACTCCTCTAGGGTTTCTCCAAACCCTAGCTTCCATTGTCTTCTCAGGGAAAACCGTAAGCCTATTCTTCCTCTTGAGTCAAGTCAAGAACCCTTGCACATGAGACAAAGAAAGAAAACTATAATGAAGAACAATTCATATGAGAGGTATAAGTTCTATAATATACCTAGGAAGGTTCTTATGGATGATAATCAATGCAATATTAGGTACCCATGGAGGTACCTTTTGAGAGCAAAATTGTAATGTTTAATTCAAAACACCTCGAACCCTGTAAGGCTAAGCGAGGAAAGATGAGAATGGTTCCCTAAAATTAAAGCCTTGAGAAAAGTCGTAGACTACACATTCATGAAGTCTCAACATTTAAACCATTATTTAAAAATGTTTTCATGTTTTCCAATTTTTAGTTTTCTTCAAATAAAAATTCAATCAAGCATAAGTAAGTACAAAATGAAAAGTAAATAACAGTAAAATACTTTACAAAATTAATGTAAACAAGACATGTGCTAATCACTTGAAGAATAAAAGAAAAAGCAAAATAAACTTGTAACGATATTAAATGATATACAAAACATAAATAAATGTATTAAATACAAAAATATTTCATTAAAGAGTAAAAAGAAACTTCAGAAATAAAAGAAATGTTGATGATTACAGATGCGTGAGACATCCTCCAGGACACAGACTGATCGAGACGACCTAAGAGACAACCCATGAGTTGTGTGTGTTAAAATAATGTGTAACTGCAAAGAATATTTTTATCCCCTTTTGTGGATAAAGATAAAATATATTTATTATTGATTAGATCAATCCCCTTTTGTGGATTGATAATGTTGGGAATTGTAACTGACCAAATCCCCTTTTGCAAATTGGTCAAACCCTAATTGTAATAGGCTAAATGAAAATACGACCCCAAAATATATTAAAGTGGTTATAACCACCCATAATGAGAAGTCGACCCAGCCAAAATATATTAAAGTGGTTATAACCACCCAGAATAAGAAGTCGGCCCTACCAGTGAAAAGACACCTATTCAACACCTGCCAGATTGTATAAATAAGAGAGGACAACGCCTCATTTGCACACACACTCAGCTCACTCATCTAGTGCGCAAGTATTGAAGGAAGCTGCAATTACCAGTTGCCAGAAGAAGGAAGAGAGAGAGAGAGGCGCATCCTTGGAAGAGGAATTTATGTGTTGTTTGGTTCATTATCTTGTGATTGTATTGGCTATCTATATTAAGGAAGTTTTGTTGGGTTTTCTTCCCCTTGAGGGTTTCCCAGGATAAATGTTTGTGTACTCTTGTGATTGTGTTTCTCTCAGTGATCCTGTCTATGCTATTATTATCTAGTAAATTGAAAGTAACCTAATAATGGCAGAAACTTTAACATGGTATCAGAGCTAAACTGAAGAGAGCATATTTCACAGGAAAAAGAAAAATGTCACTGTTGTCGTACATGAAAATTAGGATTTTTTTTTTTTTTTATTAAAGAAGGTTTTCATCCTCAAATCCATCTAGAAAAGTGCGCCCTACCTCAAGGAACATTTTGGCATCCTCGGCGCACTTTTTCAGTGGCTAGATCTCCCGGAAAGTGAAACCCTAGTTTTCACAAAGTACCAGAAAACCAGAAGTACCAGTGTACCAGAAGTACCAGAAAATCAGAAGTACCAGAAAACCAGAAGCACCGATCCATAAATCCGCAGATCAAGTTTGGAGGGGTAAAAGTTGGATTTTCTGAAATCTAAACACACCAGGCTACTCACCTCAATCCAGCGCATCTTTTGGTGAGTTTAGTTTTCAGATTCAAGTAATTTGATTTTTTTATTATTTCTATAGCCCGGAGGGCTAGGGTTTCTTATACAAGAAAGAGTGGCTACTAGCATGAGGGTAGAAGACATGCTGGAAGGATCTAGAAACTTCAGATCTTAGAAGCATAGGTTGCAGATGATTCTAGATGAGAATGATCTCCTAGAACATGTTACAGTGGGTGTACCAGAACCAGATGAACAAGAGCAAAACACCAAGCATAAGAAGAATGAAAAGAAAACAAAGAGAATCGTATCTAGACTTGCAGACCAACAAAAGAGATTAATTGTCGATAAAGAGGAAGCTCTTACATCTCAAAACAACAAAAGAAGTTCCTTCAGGAAGAACAATAAAGAAGCTAACTCCATAAGAGTTCCAGATAAGAAGAGAGATGTTTCAAAGATCGGATGCTACAACTGTCAAAAGTTGGGACACTTTTCTTATGACTGTCCTCAAGGAAAAGGGAAAATAAAGCATCAAGCACATGTGGCAAAGGAAGAGGAATCTCCTACCTCAAAGAAAGATTTAGCATAAATTAAGGATTATGTACTTTAAGTTAAAGATAGTTGATCTGAAGAAAGATAGCAAATGGTGGAGTCCATAGAGCCTCCCCACACAAAAACAAAACATAAGTATTCATGTTTATTTTTAGTATCTTGTTTACTTTAATACTTTATCATTACAAGTTAGATTTTTGTGAGAATGTGAATTAACCTCGTTTTATTTCAGTGTCTATGCAGACTTATGAAGGAAGTATCAAAGAAGAGGATGAAGAAAAAGATGGATACTCATATATAGTGGATGAGATGCAGGTAACTACAGGTTGCTCCAGTACCATTCTTATAGATGTAGAGGGAGTAGGTTGATCTAGTATGAAGACAAAAAGAAAGAAATATGCGAACTCAAGAAGGCACCCAGGATATTACAGAACAAAACTTCAAGGATGATGATTAGAAATCGTCAGTTTGGTGCAAGAGGGAGCTATGTCTCTGAGTTTGAAATAGAAGATCGTGATTTGATGCACTTAGGAAAGCAGAAGGATGGTGCCCAGATATTTTGATCAATATGAAAGTTATCAAGTAGATGGATGGTGTCTAGCAGATGGGTAGCATGGTATTATACCATTGAAAGATTTTGGACCACTAGAGATTTTTTTTGGATCACATAGTTAGACCTTTCTAGAGAAGAAAGAGACCTTCGTAGAGAAGGAATGGGCAATCCCACGGGTAGACCTTCGTAGAGAAGGAGAAAGAGAAGAGACCTTCGTAGAGAAGGGGAATAAGAAATTTGCCAAGGTTGGCCTCTGTCCAAGTGTTGAGTTTTGGATACTCTAGGGACATGCTAGAATACCCTCGTAGAGAGGGGTGTGACCACCCTCGTAGAGAGAAATGTGTATGTTTCTCCAAGGGGCAGCGGGTAGATACTCTCCTCTAGAAAAGGTTGGAGTAGCCTGGAACACAAACCTTGACCATGTGGAATGGTTAATTGGCTCTTGAGGTTTGTGTCGTGATCCTGCATGGATCATGGAAAGGGAGTCTAGTCTTGCCCAGGCTAACATCTTAGCTTCTCTAGTTCATGTGGGATGACTAGGAGTGAAGCTATGGTAGTAGTCCTCCCCAGTGGATGGGTGAGATATATGACTACAAGAGAAGGGAGAACATCAAAGGAAAGGCAAAACTCATAGAATATATTTTGTGTGAAGATAAGACATCTTCTGTGTGAAGATAAGATATCTTCTGTGTGAAGATTAGAAAGAAGTATCTTTTGCGTGAAGACGAAAGAAAGAAAGAGCATCTTCTGCGTGAAGATAAAGAGAAAAAAAACTTCCGATGATTTATAGATATGCCAGTCAGTGATCATGATGCCAGATGACCAAGTGGATGCCTCCAGTTATCCAGTTGATGATGTTATCCAGTTGATGATGTTGCCCAGTTGATGATGTTGCCCAGTTGATGATGTTATCATTGATTAGATCAATCCCCTTTTGTGGATTGATCATATTATTGATGATGTTGCCCAGTTGTTGATGATATTATTGATTAGATCAATCCCCTTTTGTGGATTGATCATGTTGGAAATTGTAATTGACCAAATCCCCTTTTGAAAATTGGTCAAACCCTAATTGTAATAGGCTAAATGAAAATACGGCCCCATAATATATTAAAGTGGTTATAACCACCCAGAATGAGAAGTCGCCCCAGCCAGAATATATTAAAGTGGTTATAACCACCCAGAATGACAAGTCGGCCTTGCCAGTGAAAAGACACCTATTCAACACCTCCCAGATTGTATAAATAAGAGAGGACAACACCTCATTTGGACACACACTCAACTCACTCATCTAGTGTGCAAGTATTGAAGGAAGCTACAGTTACCAGTTGCCGGAAGAAGGAAGAGAGAGAGAGAGAGAGAGGCGAATCCTTGGAAGAGGAATTTATGTGTTGTTTGGTTCATTATCTTGGCATTGTATTAGCTATCTATATTAAGGAAGTTTTACTGGGTTTTCTTCCCCTTGAGGGTTTCCTAGGATAAGTGCTTGTGCACTCTTGTGAGTGTGTTTCTCTCAGTGATCCTGTCTATGCTATTGTTATCTAGTAAATTGAAAGTAACCTAATAATAGCAGAAACTTTAATAGGGTGTGCCCATGAGATGGGTGTGTGGTTCCTATCTGAGACAGAACTGGAAAGTTGTGTTGGCCTCCTCCTTACAGAGAGTTGAGATGAACTCCAAATGATTCTCCTGTGTATCGCAGTGAGAAAAGAAGATCTATTGAGTTGGACATGCATGTGGCTGAGCACAGGTGAACTTGTGAAATCCACGAGTTGGGTGCATCGTTCTGAGACAGAGATGAAATGATATATTAGCCTCCTCTGAGCAAAGAGTCGAGATGATGAAATCTATATGACCCTCATGTGTAACGCAATGAGAAAGAAGAGCTGCTGAGTTGGACGTGCATGTGGATGAGCACAGGTGAACGTGATCCTAGTGGTTGAGCACTAATGAGTGTGGTTCTCTTGTGAGACCCAATGAGATAGAGAGACATCCATGTGGTTGAGTACAGATGGATGTGCCCATGGTGGATGAGCACTAGTGGGTGTATAAGATCCCTTTATATATTGTTTAAGAGTCAGACTTACCTGTAACCCTAACTGTTATGTAAAGGGTACAGGTCGGCCCCACCTTAATGTAAAAGATAATTAATGTAAAATATAATTAATATGGTAATTATTAATTATATTTTAAGTTATTGAGGTCTGCCCTATTGTGCTAATAGACACTTCTATTGAGAGGTTCAGTCTAATATAAATAAAGGTAAATTCCCCATTGAGGAATCATATGACAAGTGTGAGTTTGGAAATTTCAGCAAACACTTGTTCTTGGGAAAAGTGCGCACCTCTCTTGGGCGCTACTCTTCTAGGGTTTGTGAGCACCCTCTTATGTGTTATGTATTTATGGTGGTGGAGGTCTTTCTCTTGAAGAATATAGCGAAGGATTGGTTGGGTTTTCTTTCCTTGTTGAGAAGGGTTTCCCAGGATACTTCTTGTGTACTTGTGCATGGTGTTTCTTCTTGTGATATTGGTTGTTGCAACAAATTGTTTATGGTTTAAGTAAAATGCTAAAATGGAATGAACTTCATGATTAAGCCTTGCTTATTGAAAAATCAACAAGAAATGCAATGATCCATTATTGATTAATTATATATCAATTAATGTAAAAATAACTTCTTCAAGTTCCTACGAGAACTTGGACCAAAGAATTCTTTGGAGGCTTTAGATGTAAATAGAATTATACAAAAGCAACCAAGTGCATGAGAAAGAAAAGAGATTTTATAATCTAACTTGGACCACCTCAAGTAGTGTGATACCCACAGTTATAATCTACATAAGATAACATTGATTAGCACTTAACATAATCATAACTTCTAAAGAGAGCAAACATTGTAGAAAATAAACAGCCTTAAATAAGAAGATCAAAATCATTCTCAATTTACCTTTCTTTGCCACTTTTAAAGAAATCCCTGTTATCAACAAAGTTATTTAGCCCTCAGAAAACCAAGTATGAATAAACAATATAATCAATTGCAGAAAAACTCTCAAAGCTTTAACATACCTCTCTTTGAATTCATCCCCTCTTCATTGATCTCTCTTCTCCTTTTCTACTCTTTTCCAATAGTTAGTTTCAATCGTTTTTATATTTAATAAATATTTACGGGAAATGGAGGAGAAAATAGAATTAATAAAACTTAAATTGATCAAGTAACTCTGGGATTATATTAATGACTTTACGTGAGAGAGACAGGGGTCCCAATAAACTCATTAAAAACTTATGTCTCCCATCAATTTTGTATCACTTATCACTCCTATTAATTTTTTTGAAACAACCAATATAAAATCATATATATCTCAAAACCATAATATATATGGAAAACATCAAAATATATTAATATCATAAATTTGTCCCTCCATATATCGAAATAAACTTAAGATGTAAACCTTGATCCTTTAGAAATGTCTTAAGCATTATAGGTTTTAAGTCAAAATTTAAAATGTCAAATCAAGTCAAAATCTTTCACATATGATCGAAGTGATCATAAACATGAAGCATTAATATTGAGATATTTTCATAAACATATATGTTAATGTCCTATAAATAGTTTGCTAGAGTCTCAGTTCAATATCTATGATATGGTAAAGTCATGCTTTGGTCTCATAAATACCATGGCATGTTTCTTTTAGGTGAAAGTCATGTTATGAGTCAAAGGGTTTGTGATTAATAAAATTGCTTAGATAGGGTCATAAAATAAAGTTTGAGTCATGAGTCATGTGGTCTTTACCATGACATGTTTCTTTTAGGTGAAACTCATGTTGTGAGTCAAAGGGTTTGTGATTAATAAAATTGCTTAGATAGGGTCATAAAATAAAGTTTGAGTCACGAATCATGTGGTCTTGATGTCAAAGAATATGGGTTGTCATATCAACTAAGGGTCATAATGAAAGATCAGGTGATCAATCAAACTTAATTAGAGTTAGTCTTGTCATGGTTCAACAAATCTCATGAGCTCAAATTCGTTGGAGACGTGTTGAATCATTAAGCAAATCGGAGCGTTGCACAAGTCATTGCACGACTTCCTAATGCTGCACAAATCTGGTGAAGAAGTATAATAAGGCAATAATTGTTTCTAGTGGCGGTTTAAGTTGATTTTGGCTCTCAAATTACTTAATTCTACCTATAGTAAGACTCCTAATCACCATTTTTCCTATCTGCAAATCGCAAACCCCTCGTTTAGTTTGTTGTGCATGGTTTGTAGGGGATGTTGCATACAGTGTTACGCATCATCACCTCCTTTACTCTTGCACCCTCTAACTATTGGTTTCAGCCCCCGGTTGATGTTTTAAAGGAATACCTTTAATATGAACCCGAAGGCCTAAAGTTTTTCCCTAAAACGCAGACTATATCCCTAATTATGCTCATTCGTTGCACATCTACAATTGTTGCATTTTACTCGATGCACAATCCTCTTATTTCTTTCCCACAGGTAAGAAACGTACATCAGCATCATGGTGACTCCATAGAGCAGGAGGAGGACTACAAAGGGTGGCGATATCGTTAGATTTGAGCCTCAAGACCTAAGGCTAGTAAATGCAGATCCAACAATAAAGGTTTCTTTTGGACAAGTGGGTTGCCTTAGATTTTGTGAAAAGCTTCAAGGGTACAAAATGCAGGTGACAAAGGAGTTTGCCTTGAGCTTTAATGGTAATGAAGCTAAAGCGAGCAACATGCAATTTTAGGTTTCTGAAGACACCATCATTGTTGCAACAGAGATCCATGATCGTGGAGAGCAATGGTTCAAATGTATGCAACTAGATCTAGCCTGCTACCATGAATTTTTGAAGCCTGAATTTAGAAACATAGATTTTGGAGCCACCATACCTCAAGAACTTTTATTAGAGAACCATAGCATCTTGTTGAGGGTAATTCAAAGGTTTTTCACATGTGAGGGGAGATTTACTAGGGTTTACATATATCATATCAATATCTTAACGCACTTCACTGGTAGGAAACCGTGAAATCTACCCTATTACCTCTTTAGAAGCCTAGGGAAGATGGTTGATAGAGTGCAAGAAAGAAAATACCAAGGGGAACCTAGCCTCTTCCATTTTTCATTGATAAAGTTGTAGGTGTTAGAAGAACTCAGAAAGAGAAATCAAGATTGGGAAACTTTTGCATCGTCACCAAAGATAGCAGCTGATTATTTGAGTAGCCCAAAGAGCATGAGAGATACACCTTCATTTGTAGCAAAGACCACCACATTTGTCCCTGAGAGTTTTTTCAAAAAGAGGGAAAAGGAAATTGAGGAACCTGTAATAAGCCAACAAGCTAAGAAAAGAGGGAAAAAGCTCCAATCTTCCCCATAAGTGGTCAAAGTTTCTACTAAACTAGTTACCAAGTCATCAACAAAAAGGATGCATGTCGTGCACACAACACAAGCACCTAAAGAAACTCTCGAGGCCTTCATAGAAAAAAATCTTCCTAATGACAAAGACAACCTTATCACTGAGCTACAAGAACAATTGAAGAAAGCTCATTTTGTCATAGCACAGTTACAACATGAGAGCATGGAAATGAAGAAAAAAGCTTTGGAACAAGCCTTCAAGAAAGATATCCCAGTAACAGGTGAAACATCAGTGCCTTTAACTCCAACAGGTTCCAAGACAAAAGGTAAGGAGAAGGTAATGGAGCAAAGTTCAGAGGTGAAAGAAAACCCTAATCCTAATGTTCCTTTAACAAGATCCTCAGCTAGAAAATTGCAAACTCATGAAGAAACTCCAACAAAGGGCCAGCCAGTAGAAGTAGAAAAGAAGAAGACTACCCATGGTGAGGATCAACATACTTTCAATAGACTAAGAAGATAGCTGAGAGAGGCACAAATGTAATAATTCAACTCAGGGAGCACGATAGGCAAGCAAAGTCTCAAGTTCAAAGAACATTTAGATGATTGTGAACTTGCAATAGATAAGACCAAAGTAATGGTAAGAAGAACCTTGCCATTGAAAAAACAATTGAAGAGCATGTACCAACAAAAATTTGCATTGAAGAGAGAAAACATAACACTCAAGAAAAACTTGCAGTAGTTAGAGACCAACAAGAAAGGGAAGAACAAGCTTAATTTGCTTGCTGAAGCAACAAAGATTTGAACCCTTGGAACTAATTTCACTTAATTTTGCATTTTGTCTTTTTGTCAAAAGCCCTAAATATTTGAAGATTTCACAGTGATTATTGATCAAGTCTGGATCATTATAGATGGTCATGTCATTTTTTTATGTATATACCATGTTTTGGAGCTTCCATTTTGATTGTGAACTAAAAATGCAGAATTTACAGTTGCGCAATAGACATGCTGCGCAACCATGACAATTTTGTTTATGAGCAACAAAAATAGGTTTTGTTGATAGTTGTCAATCCAAAGTCTGACAAATGAGATGAATGTGTGATATAACCTATAAATGTAATCAACTAATCACTTCAACATGTTGAGGTAGTATGGACTCATTTATTGCAGTTTGGCACATTAGGGTTTTAAAGCTTCAAGAGGCAAGTTATGTTTTGAAGAGGGAGAAGAGGTTCTAGAACACTTTATCATCATCAAAAGGATAAATTCACCATTAGTCTTCATCATCCATCAACGAAGGTCAAAAAGAGTGAACAAAGGTGAAAGAGACCCCTTGTTGTGCAACTGTGTTGTGTTTTTCCTCAAGGTGAAAGAGACCCCTTGAAATCGACAAGGACAGCTCAACAAATCGTTCCAGATCATCTCCAACGATGTCTAAAGACAACGAATATTGAAATGGACACCTAGCATGCATTTGGTTAAAGCAATTCGAATGAGATCAGTTTGGTCAAGAGAGTTCCCTATTTTCCAGGAAACTAGTTAAGACTATTTCTATTTTCAATTATCTTAGTTCTACATTTTTGCAAGAAGTTTAGCTAGTATCCCTTAGTCGAAGGGTGAGGCAATTTGTATTTATTTCATGAAAGTCGGTGTGGAAAGGGTTGGAAAGTGTGTAAGGAAAAGACTATTGAATACATTTTGTAAACTTTACCTGATATTAATGAAATTTGTTGGATCATAAGTCCTTGAAATTTGACTCCAGAGATACATGTGATTGTGTTTCTTTATGAATGTGTTCCTACAGTGTTTGTATTCTTGTTTTAATCCATCTATGTGATATGTATTCTTCTTTATGTTAATGTGAAGTACATGTATCAAAATTCATATGTATATGATGCTCTGTTGCATGTATTTTCAGTGGTCTTTTTGCTGTAATCACCTTGGGATTCATCCTTGATAGATGCCCTAAGCGGTTATTTGTTTTCTCTGTAATCTTCAATCTATAACGATATTTAATTGTCCTAAAGAAGTGCTTTCTATCTTGCCTCTGATCAATCACCTTTCAATTCACCAAGTGTCCAATAAATTGTCATTGATTTCTGACCTTTTAGTGACTGCATTTTCTAACGGACTTTCTATCCACATTGCCACCAACTCTATAAATTCAATATTGCCTTAGAGATCTAGCCTTTGGACTAAATTCCAAATCAACCCTTTCAGTGATTGATTTGAAGAGAGAGAGCCCTCTCTGGTTGGAAGGGCTAGCTTCCATCCTCAAGTTGGTTTGTAGTTACCTTTTTTATTTTCTTCCTCGGCCAAAAGCAATTTACAAAGTGATAACATTTTGGCATCGTTCCCAGGGAGTGAAGGTAAAATTTTCCCTGGGTGAATGAGAAAATTTTCAAATCTGGTTCCTGAGGGTGACAGTGAATCAAACACAACCTTGGCTGAATATTCACCTTGGCGACTCCACATTTGAAGATCAGTTGTAGATAAAGTTTTTGTTAGAGAATCCTGGCTACATAAAGGAAACACACAATGCATCATCCAGATCGTAATTCTCCAAATGTTGTTGATAATCCAAAAAGACTCATGCGCAAAACTGATAAGAAAGCACCACAATTAGTATTTTTCTAGATCAAGATTCATTATTTCCTAAAGATGGAGTAGAAGTTATTCAAGATCTGGATTTTGATATAAAATTTCACCCATCTTTGTTTAGATCCAAGTCAGAGTTAGATCTGTCCCAAATTCTTTTTGATGAGAAGAGATTCCTTTCTTTGATTAATCTTCCCCTACAACCATCAGTTAGTTCTTCAAAAAGTCCTGTAGTGATTTCACCTAACAGAGCTCTAGGTACCCCCAAGGCCTCATCATCCAGTCAACCTTCTCCTTCAAGCCCTCCTAGTATCATGGCAACTAGATTTTCCCCATTAGCTCAACCTGCTACACTTCATGACCTGTCACATAATTATGCACAGAGAATAAAACTATTTGATGTAGAAGGATACATAACAACTCAACAACATTTATATAGATTCACTGATTTCATAGATCTTGAAGAAGTACACTATGAAGTTGTTAAGATGAGGTTATTTGCACAGATTTTTTTAGGAGAAGTTAGAAAATGGTTTAAGGCCCTCCCATCAACTAGCATTCTCAATTTTGACAATTTTGAAACTCTTTTTCTTGGAAGGTGGGGAAACAAGAAAAACCCTTCTCAATTGTTTACACAATACAATAATTTGAAGAGACTCCCTGTTGAGACAGTCCAAGAATTTTCCACTTGATTTATGAAGGTTTATAACTCCATCCCTAATCAAGCAAAGCCTCCTCAAGGAGCTGCCAACTCCATTATTTTGATGCATTTGAGAGTGGATTTGCCTTTCTAGTAAGAGAAAGAAGGTCCACTTCACTGACTAATACGATGAATGATGCAATTGAAGTAGAAGTGAACCTAGCTGCATCAGGGAAGATTAAACTCCAAACAGAAGCTGAAAAAAAGAAGTCTAAAGAAGAAGCACTACCTTCTACCTCTCAAGCATCGGATGCAAAATTGGACTTGGTGGTAAAGATTATGGAGAAAAATTGGTAGAAAAGTTGTCCTTGGATAATAAACCTCCTCAGATTAAAGCCATAAATCTAAGTTTTAGAAGGCCTCCAATTCCTCAAAAAAGGTAGAGGGAACAAAGGATTCTAGTTAATTAGCTAGTTAGACCCCCTTTCCAAAAAAATTATGCTTCGAAATTTTTTGAGGAACCTCCTGAAGAGATTCATTGTTTTTATTTAGAAGAGCCACAAATTTACCTAACTAAAGAAGAGCACGATATGTTCATGCAAGAGAAGAATGACGAGTTAAAGGAGAAGGAGGATTGCATGAAAGGATATGAGAATGCAATTAATCTCATAAACAAGGAAACAACATAAAATCCTCCAAAGGATCCCAAAGTTGATATGCCCTCTTCTAGTCATCAAGAAAAAGATCTTCCAAAAAAGGACACACCGGATAAAGGTAAGCAAAAGAAGATCCCCCAAGGAAGGTTCCAGAAGAAAGAAAGGACGGAGCCATAAAGAGGTAGAAAAAGTTCAACCCCTCTTCAATTTTGAAAGTGAAATGGTGAAAAATAAGATATTTGTACCTTTTAATGAACTGATCATAAATGTGTTGCACAAGAATCAAAATATAAAAATGCTTAAAATGGAACAAACATCTGATACCCTTAATGTACAAGATGATCATCCTACCATCCTGTTTGGCCCCCGAGTTGAATAAAGTGATGATGATGGGGATGTACCTCCATTCTATATCAGTATAAATATTCATGATGTAACTATTCACAAGCAAATTGGAGTGATGCACAAGTCGTTGCACGACTTCTTAATGTTGCACAAATCTGGTGAAGAAGTACAACAAGGCAATGATTGTGTTAAGTGGCGGTTTAAGTTGATTTGGGCTTTCAAATTACCTCATTTTACCAGTAGTAAGACTCCTAATCACCATTTTTCCTATTCGCAAATCGCAAAATCGTCATTCAGTGTGTTGCGCATGGGTTATAGGCGATGTTGCATAAAGTGTTGCACATCATCACCTCCTTTACTCTTGCGCCCTCTAACCGTTGGTTTCAACCCCTGGTTGATGTTTTAAAGGAAAACATTTCTTATGAACCTAAAGGTCTAAAGTTTCACCCTAAAACACAGACTATATCCCTAATTCTGCTCATTTGCTGCGCATCTGCAATTGTTGCATTTTACCCTACGCATAATCCTCTTATTTCTTTCCCACCGGTGAGCAACATACATCAACATCATGATGACTCCACAAGGTAGGAGGAGGACTAGAAAGGGTGAAGATATCATTAGATTTGAGCCTCAAGACACGAGGCTAGTAAATGCAGATCCAACAATCAAGGTTTCTTTTGAACAAGTGGGTTGCATTAGATTTTGTGAAAGGCTTCAAGAGTACAACATGTAGGTAGCAAAGGAGTTTTCCTTGAGATTTAATGATGTTGAAGCTAAAGTGGGCAACATGCAATTTCATGTTTTTGAAGACACCATCATTGCTACAACAAAGATCCTTGATCGTGGAGAGCAATGGTTCAAAGGTATGCAACTAGATCTAGCCTGCTACCATGAATTTTTGAAGCCTAAATTTAGAAACACAGATTTTGGAGCCACCATACCAAGAGAAGTTCTATTAGAGAATTATAGCAGCTTGTTGAGGGTAATTCAAAGGTTTTTCACATGCGAGTGAAGATTTAGTAGGGTTTACCAATATCATATAAGGCTCTTAATGCCACTGGAAGGAAACCTTTAAATCTACACTATTACCTCTTTAGAAGCCTAAGGAAGATGGGTGACAAAGTGCAAGTAAGGAAATACCAAGGGGAACCCAACCTCTTCCATTTTTCATTGATAAATTTGTTGGTGTTAGAAGAACTCAGAAAGATAAATCATGATTGGGAAACTTTTGCATCGTCATCAAAGATAACAACTGATTCTTTTAGCAGCCCACAGAGGATGAGAGATACACCTTCATCTATAGTAAATACCACCACATTTGTCCCCAAGAGTTCTATCAAAAAGAGGGAAAAGGAAATTGAAGAAACTGCAGTAAGCCAAAAAGCTAAGAAGAGAGGGAAAAGCTCCAATTTTCCCCATAAGTGGTCAAAGTTCCTAGTAAACTAGTTACTAGGTCAGGAACAAAAATGATGCTTGTCATGCACACATCACAAGCACCTAAAGAAGCTCCTGAGGCCTTCACAGAAACAAATCTCCTTGATGACAAAGATAGCCTTATCATTGAGCGATAAGAACAATTGAAGAAAGCTCATTTTTTCATAGCACAATTGCAACATGAGAACAAGGAAATGAAGGAAAAATCTTTGCAACAAGCCTTCAAGAAAGATATCTCAGTAACATGTGAAACATCAGTGCCTTTAATTCCGACAAGTTCCAAAACAAAAGGTAAGGGGAAGGTAGTGGAGCAAATTTTAGAGGTGAAAGAAAAACCTAAGCCTAATGTTCCTTTGACAAGATCCTCACCCAAGAAATTGCAGACTTGGGAAGAAACTCCAACAAAGGACCAACCAACAAGAAAAAAATAAGAATACTACCCATGGTGAGGATCAATGTACTTTCAATAGACTGAGAAGACAACTAAGAGGCACAAAATGTAATAATTTAACTCAGGGAGGAGGATAGGCAAGCGAGGCTCCATCTCATAAAACATTTAGATGATTGTGAACCTCCAATAGATAAGGCCAGAGCAATGGTAAGAAGAACCTTGCCACTGCACAAACAGTTGAAGAGCATGTACTAGCAAAATTTGGCATTGAATAGAGAGAAAATAATACTCAAGCGAAACTTGCAGCAGTTGGAGACAAATAAGAAAGGCAAGGGCAAGCTTGATTTGCTTGCTAAGGCAACAAAGATTTGAGCCCTTGGAACTAATTTCACCCAATTTTGCATTTTGTATTTTTGTCAAAAGCCCTGAATATTTGAAGATTGCACAATGTTTATTGATCAGGCCTGGATCATTATAGATGGTCATATCATTTTTTATTCCTATACCATGTTTTGGAGATTCTATTTTGATAGTGTACTAAAAATGCAGAATTTACAGTTGCGCAACAGACATGATGTGCAACCATGATAATTTTGTTTATGAGCAACAAAAAGAGGTATTTTTAACAGTTGGCAATCCAAAGTATGACAAATGAGTTGAGTATGAGATATAACTGATAAATGCAGTCAACTAATCACTAAATCAGGCTGAGGTAGTATGGACTCATTTATTGCAGTTTGGCACATCAAGGTTTTAAAGCTTCAAGAGGCTAGTTGTGTTTTGAAGAGGTTGAAGAGGTTCTAGAAAACTTTATCATCATCAAAAGGTTAAATTCCCCATCAGTCATCATCATCCATCAACAAAGGTAAAAAAGAGTGAACAAAGGTGAAAGAGACCCCTTGCTGCGCAATTGTGCTATGTTTTTCCTATAGGTTGTTGTTGCGCAACAGCCTTACTGCGCAACTGTGACAGAGTGCCAAAATCCCTAAAAATTGACAAGGACAACTCAACAAAACTTTCCAGATCATCTCCAGCGATATCTAAAGACAAAGAATATTGAAATGGACACCTAGAATGCATCTGGCTAAAGCAATTTGAATGTGATCATCTTGGTAAAGAGAGTTCCCTATTTTCGAGGAAACTAGTTAAGAGTGTTTCTATTTTGAATTATCTTAGTTCTATCATTGTGCAAGAAGTTTATCTTGTATCCCTTAGTCCAAGGGCAATCCAATTTATATTTATTTCATGAAATTCAGTGTGGAAAGGGTTGGCAAGTGTGTAAGGAAAAGTCTATTGAATACATTTTGTAAACTTTATCTAATATTAATGAAATTTGTTGGATTAGAAGTCCCTGAAATTTGACTCCAGAGATACATGTGATTTTGTTTCTTTATGCTTGTGATACGACAATATTTGTATTCTTTTTTTAATCCATCTATGTGATATATCTTCTTCTTTAGTTTAATGTGAAGTATATGTATCAGAATTCATTTGTATCTGATGCTCTGTTGCATGTATTTTCAGTTGTCTTTCTACTATAATCACCTTGGGCTTCATCCTTGAGAGACGCCCCTGAGGGGTTATTTGTTTTCTATGTAATCTTCAATGTAGAACGATATTTAATTGTCCTAAAGAAGTGATTTCTATCTTGCCTCTGATGAGTCACCTTTCAATTCAGCAAGTGTCCAATAAACTGTCATTGATTTCTAACCTTTCAGTGACTCCATTTCCTAATGGACTTTCTGTCCACATTTCCACCAACTTTATAAATTCAATCTTGCCTTAGAGATATATCCTTTGGACGAAATTCCAAATCAATTCTTTCAGTGATTGATTTGAAGAGAGAGAGATCCCTCTCTCATTGGAAGGGCTAGCTTCCAGCCTCAAGTTGGGTTGTGGTTACCTTTGTGATTTGCTTCCTCAACCAAAATCAATTTACAGAGTGATAACAATATCCACAGGTGAAATCTCTTTCCTACTATCTCCTTGTAATTCCTTAGCATTTTCCTTGGAGTAAACATAAGCAGAATTTGAATACTCGATACTAAAGTACTTACCCAAAGGTTTCTTTCCTTTTTCATCTATTGGCAGCTTCAATGTGGAAGATTTAATCTCAATGCATGGTTGTTTTTTTGCAAATGAATTGACTAAAGTAACAACAAGAGAAATAATTGGTTTAGATTGCTTTTTATGACTGTTGGGAGCCAATTTCCAATTCCATGGACAAGTTTATTTAGATTTTCTTCCCACCCATCATTGAGAGGACCAGGTTGAGGATGCAAAGGAATTTCCACTATGCTTGGATGAGGTTTCAAAGGGGCATTAGCACGTCTAAAAGGCCAAGGTAAAGCTTCTTGTCCACCCAAGAAAAATGCCCAGTTTGTGCTAATTTATTAAGTTCATTAGAGTTGGCATCAAAATGTATAGAAAATCTAATCCTCTTGTTTCTCCCTTCTTGCCAAACAATATTTGGCCTCCTTCCTCGTCGTTTTCGGCATCCCTATGAACCTCTGCTAAAAAATCTCATCTAAAAAATGCATAAACAATGTCATTCTTTATCCCATAAACATCCCAACATGTAACAAATTGTTAACAATATGCACACATAAATAAATAATACTTCACGAGATGCTCATTAATACACTTTAATGATGACCTGGGTTGAGAAACATAATCTCAACGAGATGGAATATGATGAATAATATGTAAGCTTTACTGGGTATAAGCTTAATTGGCATCGAACATTCCTCTTTTTCCTTTGTTAAATTGAGTATGTACAACGACAAGGAAACCGAGTGAAGAAAAATATGACTACTATGAAGAGGGAAACGGAAACTTGAAACAAAGTGTCGCTATAAATATCATGGAAGCTTTAAATGCCTCTATTGTGCATTCTTATTTTTCGTTTTAACAGAGTAACTAAGGTAACTCATGTGCAAGATTTAATGTCTTTAACAATGAACCAATGTAATTCTATGCATGCAAGTATTTAATGGTCTTCAAGTATGGGAGGGATCAAGGAATACAAAAACCAAACCCTTTTACTCTATTTTCTTTTCTTTTATGTATCCATTGTTAGAGGCAAGCATAGATATGAAACCCCAACGAAGTGTGAATGTGAAATAACTAAGAGAAAAATGTATGCATGGAGGTCGAGAATCTGAGTTGAGCAACAATTTTATTTTCTTTCAATTTCAATTCAATGACAACGTGTATAACTCAAAACACAAAACTTCTCTTACTCATAATAGCTATGGAAGTCAATAATATAACGAGGATGCAAGATAGATGTTGTTGGATTACTAAGAGGGGGGATGAATTAGTAATAGAGAAATCTAATCATTTTTAACCATATAATGCAAGTGTTATATCAATGTAGCATTATCATCCAATATTTGCAGAGTAAATAAACAATGAACAAATGAACAATAATATACATACACAATACAACAATGTTTTTACATGGAAACCCAAAGCGGGAGAAAACCACATAATGCTTTTTCTTATATGTCTTGAAGAATTACATTCATTGGAAGCACCAAATTCCTTTGTTTTCCAGCTGCAACTGGAAGGAGGCTCCAACCCCTTAGTTTCTCATGCTACAACCTGAGGGAAGCTCCAACTCCCCAATTCTCTAGCTACAACCAGAAGGAGGCTACAACCGCCTATGTTCTCCAGCTACAACTGAAAGGTGGCTACAACCACCTGTCCTAAAATGCCAAATGTAGACAACCTTTCACTGTCAATGAATCAACCACTGCCACTGTCAACCTATACCAATAACCTGTAACAACCTGTACCAATCAACCTGCACCAAACAACCTATACCAATAACTGGAACCAACATGTACCATGCATCAACCTTGACTCATCAAGATGTACCAACATCATCAACTATACACCTCATGTATGTGCCAACTCATCAACTACTTGTCTCAACCATGTACCCAACATGTACCTCAACCATATACCAAAGACATACACCAATATAACCATCAAAATTTATCTAACAATTCATCACTCTATCCATAAACCAAATACCATAAACCCTTACATCAAACCATGTGCCACAACCTCACTTTTATGTAGCCTCAAGCTAAATCAAAAACTTCAGCAACACATCACAACCAAAAGACCAATACCCATATGCCAAATACCAACAACAAAATACCAACTGTATCCCTCAACATATCTGATATATGCAACAAAACTGAACATCCAATACCATCTCAAGAGCTAAACCCTAGCTCACAAAACATACCTCAAACAAGATGTGCCGTATCTCTCATAAATAGACCCCAACCATGTTGCTGTTGCGATTTTTCAGCAGTGATTTTTCTGTCGTGATTTTTCTACCGCTCTTTTTCTGCCGCGATTTTTCTGCCACAATTTTCCTAACGCACTTTTCCTGCCACACTTTTTCTACTGCACTTTTCCTGCCGCACTTTTCTCTATCAATAATACCTACCCAAATAACCTTTCACAAAATAGATATTCAATGATATTCAATAGGTTCAAGTGTGATTAAATGAGCGAGTCTTGCCTCTTATTTATACTTTAATGTAGCATCCCACTTTCCTTTTTTTAGGGAGTTCTCCATTAACTTTATTATTTAAATATTTTTTTTTTTCAAAAGCTTTGACTACTTTGACCTTTTGGGGCTTCTAGATGACTCACGAGGGTTCTCCAACTTCACATGGTCATAACTTTCTAACCGTGAGGCGTTATGTGATGTTCCACATACCATCGGAAATGGAATGACATGTACTATCCATCTAGAATAGTCTTACCTACAAATATATCAAAACTCATACCATTATCCATCAAGCAAACTTGGGTCCATTACCCAAACCTTTGTGCTACCAGAATTCGCTATCATACTTTCTTCAAGGGTTGACATCAATGACAACCAACCCAATTAATCAACATATGTATACAAGAAATATAAGGCCAGATGTTGGGTTTGAGCATTGAATTAAAGGTGCATAACAGAGGAGAAATAAAGTATATGAGAATCAAACAGAGCCATCAAGAAAACATTTAACAATGAACAAGTAGCTACAATAACCATTCTTTACATCTATAACATAAATAACTTGGTTACGTACCTTTACCCAAATTCAATGGCTTTTCCTTGTTGCACATGGTGACCCTCTGGCAAATCAACCCCTTAAATTTCCTTTCTGATCAGTTTCTCACTACAAGTATTCACCAGAGTTCATTGAAATTTTAGCCTGAGAACAAGTCAACTCCCAGCTCCACTCTTAACCTTTGGATGCCCATGAAATGGTGTATAACTTCCTTTAACCAATTTACATGCCAAAGCATATCCCAAAACTTTGTTATGCACGAAAATTTCTCAACTTAAATGCACTACGTCCATTTTAGCGAACTCATAAATGTTATCATACCTTGAAGCTCTCAAACATGAGACATTGCAGTCATGTCGAAATGCCACTTTTGTTACATATTCTTCATAACATAAGATCGTGAGACTAAGTTTTCTCATATAAATGCCTCAAACTTCATTGCACTATACTTTGACTAGAACACATTGTTGGAATGAACCCCAAGCAAATTCATAACATTCAATTGTGAGCCTTACTATAACTTCATACTTGGAGTATTGACAATATATATGTATAAACTTGATCCATGTTTCAATTGTTAATACCTTATTATATATCTATTAAACCTTGAGATAATGCTTTATGTTCTTATAATGCAACCTTGTTTTCAAACCCATGATCTCAACCATTTGCTTTGGTACAATGTGAATCTATCTTCCATCTATTATAAGCTCTTTGCGTGAACCGCGAAACAAAGCTTCAAAATTGTAGCTTGCATACTGAGAGCATGTATTAACACTTGTACATTATGGGAAAATCTTTACCACAATATTTTCACATTATCATATTGTCAAGTAGATCATGGAGATAAGTCGTCATTTACCCAATGTAACAAACAAACCATAACATCAGTAATATGGAATACTTACGGACCAAAAAAAATTCTTGATGGGACCCTTGTCTATCTTATGTATAAAAAATAGTTAGGCAAAGTAAATGAGTCAATATTTTACTCTGAGACTTGCAACTCTTTGCAGTCTTTTAAATTAGTCGGGCCATATTTTGGGTCAACAATACCCAAGGGGAATAATAATTAATGTAATGTGGCCATAATCATGGATAAGTCCCACTGGATAGTTGGTGGGTAATAAATAGTCCCACTAGGAATTTGGGGGATATTACATGCAATAATGAGGGATGGTTGGCATAGACCCCTAGGAATACTCGTGAGAGAGTATATATACACATTAATATCATTGTATTAAGATATGTTGAGGACTATATTGTAACAAGCATGGCTTGTGGAGTGATTTCTTCCATAAGGAGTAATTGATGGTGTTACTCTGCCTCAAGGGTTTTATTTATATTGTTGTATTGTTTAGTGTGTGGATGTATTTGGTTATTCTGAAGATCAAGGGTTTATCTTATATCTACTAAGTTTTACTACAAGTTATCTCTACCTCTCACATCTCCAATACAAGTAAGCGAGGGATTCCTACAATAACAAAGTGGATAATGTCTGCAACAAGCAACCTAATTAATCACTAGATAGATCCACATTTGAAGTGCTCCAACTCTAAGTGACATGTGTCAAGATCCAAGGTATGCACATATATCAAGCAAGGGTCCCAAGGTGAGCAATCCATAAGAACTGTCCATTTCTCCTCCTCCAAAGGCCTCGAATGCTCAAACACTCCCTTCTAAGCCATGTGTACCTCTAGGTTCATCACTCCTACATGAATACTCCTTGATCAAAGTGTCCTAAAGTCAAAACAAGTCTCCATGCTAGAAACTAATTGTCCCCATGTTGCATAGGGCTCAAATCCCTCCTCCTAGATGCCCAAGAATCCTCCTCTAAATGGGCCATCTTAACAAGAAACCAACCAAGCCCTTCATATGAGTGCCCTTCATACATCATATTATTTCAAGTCCAAATTTTAGAAGTAGATTAGAAAGATTGGACATGTGGCAAGACAGAAAAGGACAAAAACAAGTTTTGGAAAATTTACCATAACTTTCTCTTAGCACATCGAAATTTTGTCAAATCTACGACATTGCAAATAAGACATATGAAGCTACTATAGGCTAAAATTTCAAACTCATAGGGGTCAAAATTTCATAGATACTTCAAGCTAAAGGTCAAACAACAAGATAGTCTACAAGCTAGGGTTTTTAAAGGAGTGTTTACATTAAATTAGCATAACTTTTGATTGGAAGATATGTTTTTGGTGATTCAAAATTTGTGATAAAGAGAAAAAAAAAGGAGTATTATTATTTTCTCGCATGGAAAATGGTTTTGCAAAAAAATCTACACCTACTAAACCTCCATAGAACTCATACAAGAATCTCGAAGAATGTGAAGACATACAGAACCATGTATTCCAACCAAGGAACCAATTTAATGACATGGGTCATAATGTATTAGAAAATTTTGATTTGGCACATTGACAACCTTGAAATGGAAATTGAAGATAAAATGGCTAAAAAGATGGAACAATTACAAAATTCCATAGAAGTGATGCTCTTACATAGCCTAGATGAGATGTTCCCTAAAAGTGATATTGTGACCCATGGAAATCATGAAAAAAAGGAGAACACAATTGTTGGACTCTAGTCTCATATGGGGAATATTTTAACAATTTGGATAACATAAATATCGAGTCTTGGAATCATCATCATTCATCACTCCAATATATGCATCATCGACGGTTCAACTTCGGACCCGAGAACTACTTAATTCCCAAGATCGATATGAGGAAGTTTGATGTTAAAGATCCCATAACATGGATATTTGAGGTGGGGCAATTCTTTAATCTACACCAAATGCCAAATTTACAATAGCTAACTCTTGCATACTTGTATTTAGAACCTGATAAATTTCTCTAGTACCAATGGCTTAGTGAATGAAAAAATGATTCTATTGTATCTTGGTCCATTTTTATAGATGAATTAATAACACATTATGGGGATATTGAGAGCAACACATTGTTTAGTCAACTGATAAATCCCAACAATGTGGTCCAATTATAGAGTGTGTTTAGCAATTTGCAAAGTTGAGTCCGAGAGCAAATAAAATTATAGAGAAAAAATTGTTAGATCTCTTTATGGTCACTTTAAATGAGAGCATTCAACATTATGTGAGTCTCCTGGAACCTAAATCCCTAGAGCATGTTTTTAGTGTGGCAAGGAAAGTTGAAAGTAAAAACATGGCTCTACTAGAAGGGTGGCCACTAATAGTTATAGATGACGCCATGTTTCATCTCCTAACCTCACTCAACCTACAAGATTGACACCTTAATAAATGGATGAAATAAGATCAAAGGGACCATGTTTCAATTGTGACAACAAATACAAATGGGGCATAAGTGTGGTGAGGGAAAATTATTTTACATGCACCATGAAGAGGAGGGAGATCAATAATTGTAACCATCACAAGATTTAGAACTAGAAGAGACTATTCCAACCAAATCTTATCATGTATTGGCCGACATCAACACTTCTCAAACTCTCAAGATAGAAAGATATATAAAAAATAAAAAGGTCACAATGTTGATTGATTTTAATAGTACTCATAACGTCAATAATTGCAAATTAACCAAAATTCCCAATTGGCTTATATATCCAACACTAGAGTTTCAAGTAACGATTGTAGATGGAGGTACCATAATTTGTTCGAGGAAGAGCCATAGTATTAAGCTCACTATGGGGGAGTATTTATTGGATTGTACAATTATTGCAATCCAAATGGATGGTGTTGATGTTGTATTAGGGGTCCAATGGTTACAATCATTGGGAACTGTGGCTCTTAATCTTCATGAAATTTTCATGATATTTTCCTTGGAAGGTAAGGAAATTGAACTTAGAGGTATCCAAGGGAAACCATCCAAATTGATAAGCTCTAACAACATGACAAAATTGCTAAAAAAGGCACACCATGGTGTAATTGCACAATTGTGCTCACTAGATGTTCAAACATGTAGACTCTATGTTCTTGTGGATATCCATAAAGTTATTGAAAATCATTCCAAGGTATTCGAAGAGATTCTGAAAGGTCTTCCACTTGCTCAAGATCATGACCATGCTATTCATTTGCAATAGGGAAGTGCACCTCCTAACATCAAACTTTACAAGTACCCATATGCACAAAAGAGTGATATTGAGCATATGGTTCAAGAAACGTTAGAGGTTGGAATCATTCAACATAACCAAAGTGATTTCTCTTTAATAGCGGTGATGGTTTACAAAAAGGAAGGTTCATGGTGTATGTGTCCAGATTATAGAGAGCTCAATAAAATGACCATTAGAGATAAGTTTCGTATTCTTGTCATTGATGAATTATTAGATGAATTGCAGGGAACAATTTTTTTTACCAAGTAGGATCTTCGTTATGAATATCATCAAATCACAATGAAGCAAGAAGATATCCCCGGAACAACCTTAAAACACATGAAGATCGTTATGAGTTTTTGGTGTTGTTGTTTGGCTTTACTAATGCACATTCCACATTTCAAAGCCCGATGAATTATATTTTCAAACCCTTCCTCATAAAATTTGTGTTAGAATTTTTTGATAACACGCTAATTTAAAACAAACCTTGGGAAGAGAACATACAACATGTTGACATGGTCTTAAACTATTGGAGGAGGAACAACTATAGACAAAGCTTTCCAAATGCACCTTTGGAATTCAGGAAGTGGAATATTTGGGTCACATTGTATCTCATGAAGGTGTCAAAGTGGACCCTAAAAAAATTAAAGTTATGATGGAATGGTCAATTCCCAAAGCCTTGAAGAATCTAAGAGGATTCTTAGGATTGAAAAGCTATTGCCACAAGTTTGTTAAGAATTATGGTCAAATAGCAACACCTTTAACAACACTGTTAAAAAAGGAGGCATTTTCTTGGACTCAAGAAACAACCAAAGAATAAAAAAACTTAAGATGGATGTGTGTATAAGTCTTGTCCTAGCTGTGCGTGGATTCAAAAAAACCTTTGTGGAGTGTGATGCCTCGAGGCATGGAATTGGTGCAGTTTTAATGCAAGAAGGAAGGCCCCCCATACGTTTGAAAGCTGCCATATTAAAGGAAATAACTTACTCAAACCCATTTATGAAAATGAAATGTTGGCCACACTACATTGAGTTAAGAAATGGCATCTTTACCTAACAGAAAGGGACTTCTAGGTAAACACATATCATGATACTCTAAATCACTTCTTGTAACAATAATTATCTTTAAAAGAGCAACAAATATGGGTTACAAATATGCTATGTTATGACTTTGAGATTATCTACAAAAAAAGAAAAAGAAAATGTGGTGGTAAATGAACTTTCAAGGAAAGAAGAAGACACAACAAGATTATTTTGTGTTATTTCCATTCTACACTCTGATTGGGTGGAAGAAGTAAGGATATAATGGAATAAAGGTCAGAGGGTATGCAAGATCATTCAACAACTACAAGAGGACCTGAGTGCATTAGATAAATTTGTGTGGAAGAATGATTCATTGTGGTATCAAGATTGCTTATATTTATGTAATAACTCCTAACTCAAACATGAGGTCCTTTTGGAATTGCACACTTCTCATATAAGAGGACATCTAGGGTCCCTGAAAACCTATAACAAGATCAAGAAAGATTTTTTCTAGGAAAGTCTTAAAATTATTGTTCAAAAGTTTGTGGCTTAATGTTTAATTTGCCAAAAGAATAAGAGAGAGACAATGAGGACCCGGGTCTCCTACAACAATTAGTCATACCAAGTCAATGTTGGAAAGAGGTCTTAATGGATTTTACTACATGTCTACCAAAGTTTTAAGGAAATTATGCCATCATGGTAGTGGTGGATTGACTCACAAAGTATGCCCACTTTTGCTCTCTTTCTCATATTTTTAAAGCAAGTGCAATAGCTGCAACATTCACGAAAATAGTTCAAAAGCAACATGGTATCCCCAAAATTATTGTAAGTAATAGAGATCCAATTTTCACTGGTAATTTTTTATCTGAATTATTTTCTTATTCGAGTACTCTATTGGCTCATAGCTCCTCATATCATCCTCAATTCGATGGGAAAACTAAGATTGTGAATAAATGTCTAGAAGGTTATCTTAGCTACCTTGCATCTAATAAACATACATAATGGGTCCAATGATTACCCTTGGTGGAGTGGTGGTACAACATGTCCTTCCATACCTCATGAAAAGTGTCCCCATTTATGGCACCCTATGGATACCATCCTCCATCCATCACATCACCCTTGAGAAGGAAAGTTAAATTTCAAGTAGTGGAGAACCACATAGAGCACCAATAAGAGATTCTCCAACTATTGAAGGGCAACTTGGCTATAACACAAAATAGGATGAAAGAACAAGTAGATCAACATCACAACAGACAAGGATTTTAAGTGGGGGAATTGGGTATTTATGAGGCTACAACCATACAAATAGATGTCCCTCAAATAAGAAAAGAAGGAAAATAGATTAGCACCCAAGTACTATAGTCCCTATAAGGTGTTGCAAAGGATTGGAAGTATAGCTTACAAATTGGAGTTGCCTCCATATTCACCTGTACATTCAGTCCTCCGTGCTTCTTTCTTAAAGAAGGTAATTAACGACAAGATCCTAGTTCAAACTATTTTACTAGAGATTAACGAGGAAGCGAAAATCACAGTAAAACCAGAAACTATCCTTGAAACACAGATCAAGCAACTGTGAAATTGAGCAATTACCAAGTACCTCATAAAGTGGAAGAACCTACCAGTAGAAGAGGTGACATGGGAATATTATTTCTTCACACAGAAACATCCATAGCTAATCATGTGGAAGGGGAGGGGGATGTTAAGCCCTGGATATTGAGTTATTACATTTATATTGTTATATAGTGTTGTCCTTATTGGTCGGTTAGGCCTTTTAATGGTCGACTAGATGCTTTAATTGTAATTGTACCCTTTGTCTCTTATCTATACCAATGAGACCTAGTTTTAAAGATCATCTCGAAGAGGCTTCTCACTCTCAAGGAGTGGAGTTACTTCTCTTTCTATTTTTATGCTATTTGGTTGTTTGGTGCATAATCGTGGATAATGCCCACCATGTAGTTAGGGTATAATACATGCAATAACAAGGGATGGTTAGCATTGATCCCTAAGAATACTTATGAGAGAGTATGCATACACATTATTATCATTGTATTGAGATATCTTGAGGACTATATGGTAACAAGCATGGCTTGTGGAGTGATTCCTTCCATAAGGAGTAATTGATGTTACCCTACCTTAAGGGTTTTCTCTATATTATTGTGTTGTCTAGGGTGTGGATGTATTTGGTTATTCTAAAGATCAGGGGTTTATCTTGTATCTACCAAGGTTTACTACAAGTTCTCTCTACCTCTCACATCTTCAATACAAGTATGCAATCAATATGAATGATAAAAAAACTCTCTTCTCCCTTTATTTATATGAAAGGCAAGAGATGCCAATAATAACAAAGAAGATAATGTCCACAACAAACAACTTGACTTATCACTAGATAGGTCCACGTGTGAAGCACCCCAACTACAAGGGACATGTGTCAAGCTCCAAGGTATGCACATCTATCAAGCAAGGGTCCCAAGCTGAGAAATCCACAAGAAGTGTCTAATGCTCCTCCTCCAAAGGCCCCCAATGCTCCAACGCTCCCTCCTAAGGCATGTGTACCTTCAAGTACACCACTCCTACATGAACACTCCCCAATCCAAGTGTCCTCAAGTCAAGAACAAGTCTCCTTGCTAGAAACCAACTATTCCCATACTACATAGGGCTCCAAGCCCTCCTCCTAGATGCTTAGTACTCCTCCAAATGGTTCATCTTATCAAGTAATCGACTAAGCTCTTCATATGTGTGCCCCATGAAGAAAGTCACCAAGCCACATAACTCTCCAAGCTTCTAGGGAAGTGCATTGCATAAGCATCAAATCAAGAGATAACAATAAATGATTAAGCTATATCCAATGTGTATGTCCATCATAATACAAACAAGCATAATCAACACCCCATGAACCCCACATCACATGAGGCACCCTCAAGCATGATGCAAACAATGAACCACTGTAGTTAGTTCATCAAGGTTTAAATTACTTAATAGTTATTTGTACTTGATTAAGAATAGATTGGGTATGCATCTATTCCTTGGAATTGAGTAAACATGCACAAGTAGGTGGCTACCATATGTCACTAAGTGTTAACATTTAGCAAATCAACTTATAATAATGCATAATAGAAAGGTTAATAGAAACATGCTAGTCAAACACACAAAATAAATAAATTCTTCGAGGGTGTTGGAAGTAATTAACATGTATATTAATGAAATCAATACTTGACTATCATCCCTAATCCATGGGGACGATTAAACATACATACATACATACATAACATGGGTTCACTATCATCATAATTAAAAACAATCCCACATTAACTACTAAAATCATGCATGGAGAAACAAACATGTCGTGATGCATTTACATTAAAATTCATTGAATGGCGAGTTCATATAAAAATTGTACTCGTTATGCACCCCCACCTCATTGGCAAGCAAGACCCAATGCATTGACAATATCTAAATGCACCAACTTAATCAGTGGATCTAAATCATGTGAAGTACACTAGTATTAAAGACGAGAAACGAACTTGACGGTGGATCTAAATCATGTGAAGTACGCTAGTATTAAAGACGAGAAACGAACTTGACGACATCATTTGAATATTTGTTCCCGAGTTTATTTTGGAATGTGAACATATTTTAATTAGCTAGTGTCACTTTAGAAGCTAACTCTATTCATGTTTTTAAAAGAAGCAATTTGTATTCTCTATCAAAACAAAATTTACATGAAAAATTGCAACATGGATTAGAGGTAATCATAGGTTTTGATACTTACATTCACTAAAATATAGAGTGTTGGCATTGATACTGAGGTAAACTTTATTGTTGATGGTTTTGTTGTATATTGGTATCACCAAAATAGAGTTGGCCATGATCATTTGGGTGTAGACAAACAAGGAACATCAAACTATAATGCAAATGAGACGAGGGGGATGACATAGGAACAACATCACTTTGACAATGAAACCAATGTTTAATTAAAAAATACTTAGTAATTCTTTTTCAAGGAAAACTTCACGGGAAATCCTTTGGCACTTCCTCGCATTTTGTAAAACCCAGTGTAAACCCGTCGACACCAATTACAACGTTTGACCCGATATGGGGACATTGAGTGAGGCATGCAACATATACATCTAACCCAAGGGATTGACCCTAAGACCTCCTGCATGAAGCTCAAAAAAATGAACCACTCAAGCTAGCTCATTGAAGTTAATTATACTTAATATTTATGTGTACTTGATTAAGAATGAATTAGATGTACTACCAATCCTTAAAATTAAGTAAACACACACAAGTAGGCAACTACCATATGCCACTGAGTTTATTAATACATGTAGAGTGTTTTGTGTTTAACAAAGTAACTAATCATACACAATAGAAAGGTTAATAACAACCTGCCAATTGAACACACAACCATAAATAAATTATGTAAGGGTGCTATAAATAATTAACACAAATATTAATAAAAACAATACTTGACTCTCACCCCTAATCTATGTAGGTGATTTAACACACACATAATGGGTTCATTGTCATCATAATTACAAATGATCCCACATTAACTACTAAATAATGAGTGGAGAAACAAATATGTCGTGACACATTTGCATTAAAATCAATGAATGGTGGTTGCATGTAAAATTTGTACTCATTATGGGCCCCCACCTCATTGGCATGGGAGGCCAAACGCAGTGACAACAATCTAAATGCACCAACTTACTCAATAGATCTAGATCACGTGAAGCAAGCTAACAACGAAGATAAGACACAAACTTGACAATACCCTTTAAATATTTGTTCTTGAGTTTTTTTGGAATTTGAATTTATTTTGATTAGGTAGTGTCATTCGAAGCTCAATTTAATCAAGTTTTTAAAAAGAGCAATTTGCATTTTCTTAGTACAACATAGATCCATTAAAAGTAATCACAGATTATAATGTGTATAATGTGTTGGCATCCAACGGAACCTATAACTACTTTACTTACAACCCATGTATAATGTATCTGGATGCAAATCTACACACTAAAGAATAATTATTAAGAAAAATAACAAGAACTATGATACAAGTGAAATTCAAATGATAAAACAAAGAGGCAAGGTTAAAAGATGTGGGCATGAGGAAAAGGGAGTAGGATGGGGTGCACTCACAATAATAGAATGGGATTGTAAGTCCGAATAATGCAAAAGTCTTATCCCAAATGTCATAAAAATAGAAATATGATTTGAGTTTCACTCAAATGATAAAACAAAGACGTAAGATTAAAAGATGTGGGCATGAGGAAAAGGGAGTAGGATGGGGTGCACTCACAATAATAGAATGGGATTGTAAGTCCGAATAATGCAAAAGTCTTATCCCAAATGTCATAAAAATAGAAATATGATTTGAGTTTCACTCAAATGATAAAACAAAGACGTAAGATTAAAAGATGTGGGCATGAGGAAAAGGGAGTAGGATGGGGTGCACTCACAATAATAGAAGGAGATTGTAAGTCCAAATAATGCAAAAGTCTTATCCCAAATGTCATAAAAATAGAAATATGATTTGATTGATAAATATATGTGTGAGTTATAAGTGGTAAACATATTTATTCATATAAAAGAGATTAAAGCTTTAATTTGGGTTCCAATTATTTTGATGGAATAATTAAGTTAATATTTTATTAATTAATTCTATTACAATAATCATCTATTCAAAGAAGTTTCTTTTATATAAGTGGAATTGTACACAATATTGAAGAATTAAAGGACTAAATACTGAAACATTATTACAAAACCATGAGCTCACATTTTTTCCCAATGAAATACTCTACCCTTCCTTCACACACTTGAGTGAAGCAAGGGGGTGTTAGTCCTATTATCGCACAGTTTGTAGCTAGGTCAAATGGCTAGAGAATAGAGGGCAAACTGGCGTAACAGGAACCTTCCCCACCCAATGTCACCTCAATGGGGAGGTTCTTTCTATTTAGGGAGGTTAACCCAGGAGAGACGCCCCCGGTAACCTAGGGTTTTGAAGAGGCAAAGGTATAAAGTAAACATTAAAGTTTCCCCCTCACAGGTTACCACCAAGGTCAGACAGTCTAGTTAATCAACCAATAAAGAAGTGTATGCCCAAATGAAAACACCTGCCCGGAACAAGACAACAATAATACAATATATATGCAGGCTGTAACTCAATGGGTTAGTACTTCAATGACTATCTGCTATTAATTAATAAGCAATGTAAAACAATAGA
>ML798529.1:147000-171723 GCA_009831015.1 Picea engelmannii | reverse complement strand
TATACAATAGAAATCCTGAAGAGGTTCTGGATGTTGAATTGCAAGGCAATGACTACACCTATGGTATCAAATCTGAATTTGCTGCAGGATACGACTTTAGAGACTGTGGATGTTACTTTATACAGGGAGATGGTGGGTTCGTTGATGAACTTGACGAACACAAGACCGGATATATGTTTTGTTGTGAACACCTTGAGTCAACATATGGAGCAGCCTAGGTAGGTTCATTTGGTCGTATAAAAATATGTGATGAGGTACCTTAAGGGTACATTGGATTATGGTCTCAGGTATGTGACAAACCATGAGTTTGGGTTATATGGATATTCAGATTTAGATTGGGCCGACAATATTCCTGATCGGAAGAGTTCTTCGGTATATTGCTTTCGTCTAGTCTCCAATATGGTTTCATGGAGCAGCAAGAAGCAGTTGTGTGTAGCACTCAGTACGGCTGAGGCAGAGTATGTGGCAGCATGTGCAGCAAGTGGTGAAGCAATGTGGCTTCAGAAATTGCTTAATATTGGATTGAATTTGACTTGTAGGTAATACCTACAAGAAGAGGATGACGAGACTTGCTCTGGAGGACAAATGATGAAGTCAGCAGGTTGAAAATCCAGTTGATATTCAATGCTCGAGAGGGAGCCAAATAGTCAGTTCCAGAGGGAGGTGGGTACTACAGTAAGGAGCAGGAGGTTCTGTCGGATGCAGGGAGCAGTCATGTGTGGCGCTCAGTACGACTGAAGCTGAGTATGTGGCAGCAAGTCATGAAGCAGTGTGTCTTCGGAAATTGCAGACTATTGGACTGAATTTGACTTGTAGGTAAGACCTACAAGAAGAGGATGACAAGGCTTGTTTTGGAGGACAAGTGATGAAGTTAGCAGGTTAAAGATTCAGTTGATATTTAGTGCTCGAGAGGGAGATGAACGGTCAGTTCTAGAGGGAGCTGGGTACTACAGTAAGGAGTAAGAGGCTCTGTCGAATGTAGGAAGCAGTCATGTGTGATGCTCAGTACAGCTGAAGCTGAGTATTTGGAAACATGTGCAGTAGTAGTGTGGCTTCGAGAAGTGTTGTCTGGGTTATTTGGTCTTAGAATGGAGGTGACCTGCATTTGGTGTGACAACTAGAGTTGCATGAAGTCGTCAGAGAACCTCGTGGTCTATGACAGGTCGAAGCATATCGAGATCATATATTACTATATCAGGGATATGGTGCAAAAGGGAGCAGTGAGGCTCCAGTTTCGTGAATATAGAGGATCATGTTATGGACATGTTTACCAAGCTGCTGTCGAGGATGAAGTTTGAGTACTTCAGGGACAATCTTGGCGTGGTCCCTCTTCAGAGGGTGTGTTCCCATCTAGCATGAAAAAGGGTTGGCGCTGAAACATGTGGAACTCATCTAGCATGAAAAAGCGCTGGCACTGAGATAGGTGGAACTCAGAGGGAGTGTTCTCATCTAGCATGAAAAAGGGTTGGCGCTGAGACGTGTGGAACTCATCTAGCATGAAAAAGGGATGGCACTGAGATAGGTGGAACTCATCCAGCATGAAAAAGGGTTGGCACTGAGTGTTCTCATCCAGCATGAAAAAGGGTTGGCACTGAGTGTTCTCATCCAGCATGAAAAAGGGCTGGCACTGAGACAGGTGGAATTCATTCAACATGAAAAAGGGTTGGCACTAAGTGTTCTCATCCAGCATGACAAAGGGTTGGCACTGAGATAGGTGGATCTTATCCAACATGAAAAGTGCTGGCACTGAGACCGAGGGTGCACATGATCAGGTACTGATGCATTGCGGGGTAGTGGATGTCTTGGGGACATGTTGTAGTTATTTGAGAACTACCCACGGGCCTTGGATGCATTGGCTGTGAAGTCACAAGGGTGCACCTGATGAGGTACAAATGCATTGTGAGGTAATGGATGTCATGGTCACATGTTGAAGCTATTTGAGAGCTACCCACATGTAATCTTGGCATAATGCGGAATGTCTCCCTCGCTGAGAGGGAGTGTTGATGTTTGGGCAGCATTAGAAAGACATTCTACTAGATTAATAATTAATAATATGATTATTAATTATTAAACAATATTATTAATGTAATAAGATATTTATAATATAAAGTATAAATATATATAATAAAGTATAGAATATAAATATAAAGTATATTTATATTATATGTATAATATATTATAAACTTTAAAGTATAAAAATATTTATTACCTAAGGGACGCATCTCTTCATGGATGGTCACCATATGTTCTTTATATATAGAACACTCATCATTGTAATAAGATATTCATTCACATACATATATCATCTCTTATGAAAATTCAACACTGGTCGCCACTTTCTTGGGATCAACTTGTACTGCTTCCTTACTTACAATGTGACCCAAATATTCAACCTTAGGAGCCCCAAAAGCACATTTGGAATGCTTTAGGAATAATTGGTTGTCCTTCAAGAGCTGCAAGGACTTATCGTCATGCTCTATGTGTGATTCCCATACTTTACTGTAGATCAAGATATCATCAAAGAAGATCTGCACAAAATTGTGTAGGAGGGGTTTGAAAATCTTGTTCATGAGGCTCTAGAAAGTGGATGGAGCATTAAAAAGATTGGAAGGCATCACTAGAAACTCATGATGACCTTTGTGTGTTTGGAAGGCTATCTTAGGGATGTTTGTCTTGTTCATCCTGATTTGGTGGTAGCCTACACGCACATCAAGCTTAGTGAAAAAATTGGTTCCATGAAGTTCATCTAGGAGATCATCAATATTTGGGATGGGAAATTTGTTTTTGGTCGTCAACTTATCGAGAGCCTTAAAATTAGGACACATGCGCCAAGTGCATTCCTTCTTTAACACCATGCCTATTGGTGATGAGTAAGGGCTTGTATTGGGATGCATGACCCTCGCCTCCAACAATTCCTTAATGATCTTTTCTATTTCATTCTTTTGTGGAAAAGGGCATCGATAAGGATGTATATTTTGTGGTTGACTTCCTGGAATCAAGGGAATACCTTGTTCATGCTCTCCACGAGAAGGGGGTAAACCCTTTGGTGCCTTAAAGACCTGATGATGTTTGTCAAGGACCAGTTGCCAGTTTGGGTGGATTTCTTGTGTTGGATTTTCCATAACTTGTATGGCATTAACTTGGGCAATAATGCCCGAGCAACCTTTCTTTAATAACTTCCCCATATGATGAGCATTGACTATTTGAGGGCCTGCTTGAAGCGAAGGGTGTTTACCTAACCCTCTTTAGTGAAACTCATATATAGTTCCTTGAAATCCATGGTGATTGGTCCCAAAGTGCATAGCCAATTTTCTCCCAATACTATATCACAACCCCCCATATTGATGGCAAATAGATGGGTTTTGAGTTGATCGTCTCCCATTTGGATTTTGACATTTTCACATCTGTCCCCACATTTCATCATACCTCCATCGATAATCATGATTTCAAAGTTGTGCAAAGGGTGGACAAAGCAATGGGTTTCTTCTGCCACTCTCTTTTGAATGAATTGTGAGTATTGCCACTGTCAAGCAGGAATCAACTTTTCGATGTTTGATGTAGCCTATAAGTCTTAAGGTTTGTGGAGTTGAAATGCCCATTAATGCATATAAGGAGATTAGGGGTTCTTCTCTAGGTAATTGAGGTTCGATATCTACCTGACTTAGAGTGTTGGTGTCTTCAATCGATAACTCCGATGTCTCTTTAGTAGTTATGTCTTTGGTCAGGGTCGGAGTGGTCATATCAATTTGAAACAATTTCTGTTCTTTACACCTATAACTTGGAGTATATTTTTCATCACAATTATAGTAGAGTCCATGCCTTTGGCAGTCAACCATTTTTGTTGGAGACAACCTTTGTATTGTCAAGGGATGAGTAGGGGTTGTGTTGGAGGACTTCACCTCAGAAGGCTAAGTGGAGGAAATGAAAAAGGGTTTTTTGGTTTGTGCATTGATCACCATCTTTGCTTCTAGATCCCTCTAAGACGCTTCCAACTAGGTGGTGGGATGTTGCATTTTGACTTGTGCTCGAATCTCGTCCTTGAGGCCTTAATGATACATTCTTTATAGAAAGAATCTATTAAGTTCTCTAAACGGATGGCTAATTGTTCAAAGGATGACATAAAGTCTGCGACTGAGCCTATTTGGCGTAATTTGGTAATTCGCTCCAAATAGTGACTATTTCACTCAAAACATGTATGGATAGCTTTAACAAATTGACTCTAGGCAATGTAGCTTGCATAGCATTTTTTATGCCATTCCCACCATTGCTATCATTCCAGATCCAGATCCAGATACAAGACCCCCACCCTAAGTTTCATCATGTCATTAGTAATGCCTTAGAGGGCGATAATATTCTATCTGGTGACCCATCTTGATGGGTCAGATCCATCAAACTTGTTTAAGTCCACCTTAGGAAAACGATGCCAAATGTTATTATCCATACTTTATGGCTGTGAAGATTTGAAGAGGGTTGCGTGTGGTTGAATAGTCTCGAGTTAGAAGTTTCTTTTTGGTGTGGCTCAATGTGCTATGCATTCCATGGCTTTTCTTCTTGTATGCCTCGAGTTATCATAGGTGCCAACTTCTCAATCAATCTTTTTTCCAAGTTGTCCAACTTTTCATTCAACTTTTTATCCAATTTCTCATCCAATTGCTGATCCCAACCGCTTATGGGCTATCGAATTTGTTGAAGATGGCCATGAAGATTTGTGTATTGAGTGTTAAGGTGATCCAATCTACTGATAGTAGAGTCAGTGACCATATTTTTTGGGGAGTTGGTATGAGGGGGTTTATAAGGCTCCACCATAGGTGAGCTCACTGACAGAGGTTATTGGGTCCCGAGGACAATGTGATTATAGGTGCTATAGCTCTTTGATATACGTGTGGGGTCCAACATAGTTGGCGCAATATCTTAGGGCACTAACTAAGGAGACTCTATCGTGCCCTTCGCTGTACTACTTGACTAGCTAGGTAGTAGAGAGTGATCCCGCTGAGTGCTGTTCTTGGTGTACTATGTTAGAATTTGTAGCTCGGGCAGGTTCATCCACACTAGGGGTCTAGTAGTGTGGAAGATGCCCAACTTATGTCTAGACATCAATTTAGTTTGTGGGGACCACTCAAGTCAACTTAAGATTAAATCACAACCATTGGATGTGACTTAAGTTGCCTCAATGAGTGATTAAGTCCCCATCGTTAGATTAAGATCTTGATGAGATGATCCTAGGGCCAGGATTGCATGAGAGAAAAGGCTAGGGTTACAAATAACCTAGCAAGCCTCATTATCCAATAACCTCAAGAAAGGAAGCTAGTCGACCAAGCAAAGTGACTCTTCCAAGGGAGGCTGAGAGATAGGTTGAGGAGAACGTGTTGAGGAGGCCGAGCTAGGGCCTGCAACAAATATTAGGGAGACTGAGGTAGGATCAACATCATACCAAGCAAGAGGGAGAGGCTGGGCAAGGCTCTGACAGAGACCAAGTCGGGTCTTACAGTACTAGACAAGGAGGCAGCTAGAGCCAACAAGTAATCCAGTTACCAAGAGGGGTCGAGCTAGGGCCTAAACTCTGCTAAAGGAGGCCGAGGTAGCTTCAACAACTATACCAAGCAAAGAGTAGAGGCCGAGTAGGGTCTGATAGGGACTAAGTGGCCAAGGTAGGGCATTTGTTTAATTGCACCAATAAACAAACGACAAATATAAAGAAAGGAAGAGGAATCCGTACAGTACAGAATTCGTACGGATTGGGCATTCACCCAACAGGGAAAAGAAACAGTACCCAGGTCAGAGTTTGACATTTAAACTGTGTTTGTCAGTATTTTGTAGTAAAATAGAGAAAAATCGGGCTGGGTTACAACCATAGTTTTGTTGAGAGGTCATACTGAGTACTACCAGCAAGTGTACGGACCTGTACAGGTCGTACTGTCCATGTAAGCCCAGGTCGGGCGAAATCTCTGTATGCACAGGACCAATATAAAGAAAGGTTTCTCTGTTTCAATGTTATCTACAGAATTTGCATTGTGTTGTGTGGCTGTCCCTAATATCATGAAATTTCTGTAGCTTAAGATTTGATAACCCTTTCGATTTATCATCTATATATCTTCATGGTATCAGAGCAAGGTTCTGACAACCCCAAGTGAAGTGTTAAAGCCCTACACTGCAGAGACAAGGAAGAAGGAGACCTAGAGGGAGGTCGTACCCTCTTAAACTGAAAGAGGAATAAGTCAAACCAAGCAGGGTAATTCCATTCTGGAAGCAAAATAGACTTGAAGAAGCCAGGTCAAGAGGGACCTGTCAAAGAGGCCGAGCTAGGACCAGCAACAAAACCGGTGAAGACAAAAGGTCGAGAGGGATTGTGGTTTTAGGGTTGTGTGTAGGTGGATAAACCTGTGTGTAAGTGGCTGTTGCAGGGGGTAGACCTGTGGCCTGAGGTAGGACAAACCTGCAACCTGTGGCAGTAAGTGTGTGGACAACTAAAGAGCTGTTGTATGTGTAGCAGCAGGTGTGTGGACAGCTACATGACTGTTGTGTGTGTGGCAGTAGGTGTGTGGACAACCACAAGTCTTGTGGCAGCTGGCAGCCAAGAAAGGGAGCTGCGACAAGTGGACAACTAGGTGGACTGTGCGAGGAAAGAGGTTGTTACAGCCATCCCTGAAGGGCTGCTACAAGCCAGAATTTGGGACAATCCCTAGAGGGCCGATTTAGTGATTTTTGGATCAACTTGGAGGGGAGATCGAGGACAACCAGGAAGGCTGTTGTAACAGTACCCTAAGGGCAGTCTTGGACCGGGTTTGGGAGGGAAACCAAGGAAGGTTTCAACTGTGCGGTGTAAGGGCATAAAGAAAGAGGATTTCTGAGGAATGTCGTTCTGTTCAGTTTAAGAGGGAGCAGGCCCAAGGTTGCTTCTCAGGATACTGAACTAAGAAGGGTCTCTAAAATGAGCTAGAGTCAAGTAGCAAGATGGATACAAATCTCAGATATGAGGACAGACTGGATGGCGCCTCCAACTACGTGCAGTGGAAGATGAGATCAGTTGAGAACATGAAATTGTGGAGTATCATAGTAACCATAGCCCGGAGTGTTCTGTTGACATGGGGGTTCTCAGTTTCGGGCAGGAGTTATCAGATGCTATTGGATCCTAGAGGGATCTCAAATCAAAGCAGCAACAAGAGCTTGCAGGAACTTAGAGGGAGACAAGAATGGCATCCAGTGACAGTGAGAAAGCAAGAGGGTCATCTCAAAGAGTTGTCACAATTGGATGAGCAACAGAAGGCTGCAGAAATTTCTAGCACAACAAAGGAGCAGGGTGTTCTATTGCAGAGGGAGTAGGTTGTTGAAGTACGAGTAGCAAGTAGTTCCAACACAAGAGTAGGGTGCTATGGTGCAGAGGGAGCTGGCCACTCAAGTACAAAAGGAGCAAGTGGCTCTAATCCAGAGGGTGCAACTGGCAGTTTCAGTGCAGGACATCCAGATCTAGACAGAGCATGATTTCCAGATGCAAAGGGAGCAACAACAACTCAAGATGTTGATCATGGAGGAGGTAGCTCCAATGGCAGAACCTCCCTCGTTAAGAGGGAGTGTTAGAATTTGTAGCTCGGGCAGGTTCATCCACACTAGGGGTGTTTAGTAGTGTGGAAGAGGCCCAACTTGTGTCTAGACAACACTTGAGTTGGTGGGGACCACTCAAGTCAACTTAAGATTAAATCATAGCCATTGGATGTGACTTAAGTTGCCTCAATGAGTGATTAAGTCCCCACTGTTAGATTAAGATCTTGATGAGATGATCCTAGGGCCAGGATTGCATGAGAGAAAAGGATAGGGTTACAAATAACCTAGCAAGCCTCATTATCAAATAACCTCAAGAAAGGAAGCTAGTCGACCAAACAAAGTGACTCTTCCAAGGGAGGCTGAGAGCTAGGTTGAGGAGAACCTGTTGAGGAGGCCGAGCTAGGGCCTGCAACAAATCTTAGGGAGACCGAGGTAGGGTCAGCATCATATCAAACAAGAGGGAGAGGCCGGGCAGGTCTGTGACAGAGACCAAGTCGGGTCTTACAGTACTAGACAAGGAGGCAGCTAGAGCCAGCAAGTAATCCAGTTACCAAGAGGGGTCGAGCTAGGGCCTAAAGTTTGCTAAAGGAGGCTGAGCTAGCTTCAGCAACTATTCCAAGCAAAGAGTAGAGGCCGAGTAGGCTCTGACAGGGACTAAGTGGCCAAGGTAGGGCCATTGTTTAATTGCACCAGTAAACAAACGACAAATATAAAGAAAGGGAGAGGAATCCGTACAGTACGGAATTCGTACGGACTGAGCATTCACCCAGCAGGGAAAAGAAACAGTACCCAGGTCAGAGTTTGACACTTAAACTGTGTTTGTCAGTATTTTGTAGTAAAATAGAGAAAAATCGGGCTGGGTTACAGCCATAGTTTTGTTGAGAGGACATACTGAGTACTACTAGCAAGAGTATGGACCCGTACAGGTCGTACTGTCCATGTAAGCCCAGACTGGGCGAAATCTCTGTATGCACAAGACCAATATAAAGAAAGGTTTCTCTGTTTCGATGTTATCTACAGAATTTGCATTGTGTTGTGTGGCTGTCCCTAATATTATGAAATTTCTGTAGCTTAAGATTTGATAACCCTTTTATAGCTCTTTGATATAGGTGTGGGGTCTGACATACTTGGCCCAATATCTTAGGGCACTAACTAAGGAGACTCAATTGTGCCCTTTGCTGTACTACTTGACTAGCGAGGTACTAGAAAGTGATCCCGCCGAGTGTTGTTCTCAGTGTACTATAGCAACAAGATGGCCGATTAACTTTTCTAAAGCTCGTTTCAGGTATCCCTAGGGAACTTCCTTTACTGGAGGGTACGTAGAAGTGAGATTTTGTATATAGGTACTGTTTTATGCGGTACTACTTGAAGGGGTACCATCTAGTGTTACAAGGGTTTTCAACAATGTGATTCCACTTGTATTTTCTGCGTGTATTCTTCTTTGACTGAAGTTTTACTTGTTGAATGACATATCACTGTATTATTTAAAGACACTGAAACATGTCTCTAAATTTTTTTTCAAAATTTAGGAGCTTCCTGATCCAAGAAAAGGCTCTTAAAATCATTGGAAAAGAACTCACTTTTTCAAGGTAGGATTTGAGGCCAAAAATGTGAAATGAGCATAACTGCTGCTACTTCTCGGCTTGGCTATTATGACCCCAATTATGAAATGCCACGACTTCTCTGGATCCATTGGCACTGATGACTGAAATCTGTGCACTCTATCAAAAAATATCCAATCTGTAATATTCTTGGTTGTCATTGGAAAAAACCCCTAAAAATATTGATTTTAAATCATTGATAACTCCACTATCTGGACTTCCTTTTGGATGATTTTGTTTTTTGAACTTGGGTGTTTTTTTGAGAGGAATTCAGATCTATGGCTGGTTTCTTCAAATTCTGCACAAAAAGTTTCAGAAATCAATCTGAATGTTGCTGTCTTCTTCTTTCCGTCAAAAATATGCAGAAAGAGAAAAAAATTTCTCCATTTTTTGGTCTAAAAAAGAGCTCTGTAACCACTTGTAATGTACTTAACTCCAAAATTTCAAAGCAATCACATAAAATGTAGTGCAAAACCAAAGAAAATAAGAGAAAATAGATAAATCTTGAGAAAGATCTCTTGATAATAAAGATTAAAGAGCTATGTTCATTTCCCCTCTTCGAGGGGGCAACCTCTTAGAACAAAGCTCCAAATACAATAACAATTTTTGACAAAATATTATATAACTTTTTACTCAATATATAGCTATCAATAGAGAATCTTAACTACCTGCGAGCCCACTTATAATGAGGGCCTACGACCCAATTTGGGTCTTATTAACGAAGATAATTTTTTTTGCAATGAGCGACTATTAACTAACTATTTAGTGGGCCTTATTCAAGGAAGGTGGCCTCTTACACCAATAAAGTATCCTAAGTAAGGGGGTTAGGGTAGGACCCTAACATAGACCAGAGTTATAAAACTGTTATACAAATCTGTCCTCATCATTTGGAAATTTATTTCAGAATAGATTTGTAATAGGCTAACAATCTATTCTTTTATCACCATATATCTGTGGACTTAGTGAAGATAGGGAAGCCCCCCTGGTGTTGGTAATAAGCCATATTAAAGTGAGGGAAGAGGGTGCTAAGATGACAGTGATAACTCTTCCAAGTTTCACTTGGCATTTCACCTAGGGTGAGAGTCCAAGTGGTAACATGCCCAACTCACTCTTATTAATATTTGTTGAGGGTTGGTTCATGGTATGGGCCATGGCATCTTGTACAAATCCACAGGGCTCAAGCACATAAATAAATAGTCTTGTGATTTTGGTAAAATTTGACAGGTAAAGTGTGCATCTGACTCATCTAATAAGGTAATATATTAATAGCAATTACAATAACTCACTAACTTAATAACAATTGAAGTATATCATGCAAACATACCGTCATAATCGTACTCCCAAAGGCACTTTTCATCCTTTATCCTTGAGAAACCTATTACTACAGCTATGTATTTATAGTATACGATTTTACAATATCTATGCATGGTCTTCTTTCCTATCAAACCTTTTAATACAGCTATGTATTTACGATATACAATTTTACAATATCTACCCAAATCCTTATTGCCTATAATTTCTACATTAACTTTTGGCACATGCCAGCCATAATTAGACTACATATAAACAATCAAGTCATTTCACTGTTCAGGGGAGGAGACTCATTTTTTTAAAGCATAAATCAAGCGAGTTCATAACAACAATTATAATATATCGTTTCACCTCCCATAAGGGATTTTCTCTTAAGATAGATTTATGCTAGTGTTTATTCTGATAATTTGAAGCAGACTAGTGCTCTTAATGTATATAGAAGATGGTCTGTATTTTGCTAGTGAACCAAACCCACTTGAGATAGCAGTGCCTTGTTTGTGAAGGAGTCCAATAGCAGCTCACGTTTTGTGAATTGGCAGGGATGAACAAAGATGACATAAAGATTCAGGTTGAAGATGGTCACATTCTCCACATTAAAGGAGAAGGGAAGAAAGAAGAGGATAAGACAGAAGGTATGTGGCACTGTATGGAACGAGGGAGAGGCAGCTTCTCCAGGCAGTTCGGTTTGCCAGAAGATGTCAAGATGGATCACATAAAGGCCCAGGTTGAAAATGGGGTGCTGACTATCATTGCTCCCAAGGATTCAAATCCAAAAACTAGAGTGCGAAACATTAATATTTCCAGTAAGCTGTGAACAGAGGACGTGGAAAATGTAGATGGATTTATGCTGTGGGCTTGTCCCGCTTAGACATATTTTAAGGTGCTTCAATGTGTTCATAAAATGTTGAAACTCTACATTGGTGATAATAGATCGTGTAGTGGTCCAACCTACTGAAGCAGTGAAATAAAGTTCCTTACTGCCCTAAGACATTTGACCAAAATTCCCCCGAGCAAATAAAGAGCAAAGCTCAGAAAAGTTGTAACAGTGTTGATGGTTTGATGTTCATATTTTTTATGAAGCTATACATAAATTCATACTTTTTATGAAGCTATACATAAAGAGGTGTGAGTGCTGTTCATGCTTTTTACAAAGCAATGCGTAAAGAGGTGTGGGTGCTGTAAGCTATGATTTTTCTTCTTGTGATCATATTGGTTTCTGCAAATGTCAAATATCAAGTAGTTTGAAGACTTTAGGATGTTAAGGGTTATTTAATGCTTGTCAATAAAAATCACACACTATTATTTTTAAGTAGCTTATTATTGAGCTTGAAAAGACAGTCCTTTCCTGGATATGGTCTGGCATTTTAAGGGATTGTTTAATATGCCCAATATTTGTCTTGTACACTGGAGTTCTTTATGCTGTATTTGGCCATTTATAAGTTCTATTCAAAATTTTCATTTTGGAGATGGTTTCACCTCTCTTGCAGAGGAGTGTTAGTCGACTCGATTTTATTTCCCAGTTCTTTAAGGTTTGTCTATTTTTCCCTGCAATCTAGATGACTGGGAAAATCTGTGCAAAATCATAATTGAAACATGCAAAACATTTCACACTTTCCAAGTTTTGTCAATTTGGTTAACATTAGAGAAAATGTGTTTTTTCCTACTTTTAGAGTCAGCAGGTTATTTTACTTTTTATAAAATTGGTTGTGTTTCCTATATATATAGCTGATAGAGACTATTTTTCAATGGAAGATATATTGAGTAAAGTCAGAAGTAGTGGTTCCTTTATTACTAGTACTGGGGTTGAAATGATTACACAGATTGAATAAATGATATTATTACATTGGCAGGAACATATGACAAGGTCTCATGGTGAATGCTTGTGGAAATTGTTTGGTGGTTATTTTTATTTTCAAGTATAACACTGGAATAGTATGTGAGGGTTCTAATGGTCGTATCTTTGTTTTGGTATTGGTGTTGTATTAAGAAACTTGTGTCTGTTTATGGATGGGTTATACTGAAATACTTATGGCAATTATATATACGTTTATAGATGGGTGTAGCATTCATGTAGTGATTATACAAAACTAGACTATAGGAGGCTGGTGAATTTACCGCAATAGCCAATACATGAGGTCTCTGCAAGCAGTATCTGAATAGTAAAACTGCCCCTCGTGAGTTGATAGCCATGTTTTTCCCACAACTAATGCAGTTTTCCTATTGGGCGAATGCCATGGTTCCAATCTCTAAATCTAGAATCAATTTATTTGAAGGGTACAGCTAGCTATACATATGAACTCTTGCCCGGAGTTATTATTAATTTTGGTTTGGAAATGCTCAGGAAGGACTTACTCAGTTATGTATGGGCAAGGATTCTGCCTTTGATATTTACCCTTAAATCAGGGTATTTTTGTGATTATTTAGTTGCTCTTGTATACTTCTGTAGTCCTTATGTTGTAGTACACAGTTATTGGTTTGCAGGCGTTGCATCCACTTTTTCCAACTAGACTTGCCCTTCTTCTTGCGGTTTAAAGCTCTCTTTTTATCAATGTTCTATCTTAGCCATTGAATTCGATATTTCAATTAGTATCCTACAAGTAAAAGCCTACTATTTACACATGTACAGTTTTCTAAACAATATCAAGTAAAATGTTTAGAAAACTGTACGTGTAAATAGTAGGTTTTTACTTGTTGAATACTAATTGAAATATTGAGTCTTTTAACTGAACTGTATAAATGATGCAGGTGGGGGTTGAGCATGGACGGAGGTGGTATGATCGATTTGTATTGAAAGATGCTGGATACCCTTCGTAGCCCTCTCAGTGGTCTTAAATTCTTCATTGATGGTGGAACATCTAGCATTCTGCATATTGGGGTGATCTGAAGTGGGCATGGTAAATTTTTATTCGCGACGAATTCTTGTTTCTTAACCTGTTATATGTATGGAAATTATAGTTCCCGTGGCAATGAGAAATGCTCTAGAGTTAGCCAAATGAACTTGATCTGGTATTTAGTTTGCCAAAGCTTCAGTTTGTGTTCCGCTTTGTTTATTTTGATGGGGTATGCGCTGCTTAATATATCAAGCCTGTGTTGAGGGTAAATGTTCAGTGCTCGTATTATTTTGATTTGCATCATTTGTTCCTCGTGAACTTAAAGTGGTACGATAGTGTTAAACCAAAATCTCTCGTTAGATCATTCCTTTCGTTTCGTTTAATTTTTTATTGGTTGACAATGGTGGGCTGAGAACCGGGGTGCTGCCGAGAGCAAAATGGTTAATCAAGGTTTGTTTTCTTTGCATTGTGCGGGGCATTCCGATCCAGTTGTCTTGGAGGAGGAGGCTTGAATTTGAAATAGCTTAGAGGTCCGCTAGGATGAGTGCAGGAGTTTTTCAAGACTACTTCGAGGGATCTTACAAATTCAAGGTGGGAAAAGAAAAGATCAGTTTAAGAAAAGTATCAATGGACCCACAAGTTCATCCAAAGGGGATGGGAATGCGAAAACTATTTACAAAGTAGTGGTTGCAGGGAAATACCACTATATTCTCAAGGTGGTTTGGATGGGAATGAGAAATTACTTCTGACCAATTTGTGGTTGCAGGGAAATACCACTATATTCTCAAGGTGGTTTGAAATGAGTTGTTGATTCCCATTTAATCCTTGTGAGGATGAAACATGTTCTTGATGTGTGGGGGTTGACCCTACCCTCCAAAAGATGCAAGTTAAAGATGTCTCAATTTAGAAGTTTGAGTGTTGATAACAGATGGAGATCTTGGGTTTTGAGCTTCATACAATGGTTCTTTTTGGAGTATTATGCTTGGAGTTGCTGCGTTGTTAAGCTCCACTGTTGTTTCTTTGGTTATGAATCCACATAACAGAGATGTACGGATGATGTGTATTCTTTCTGATAGAGTGTTGGGCTTTTGCTCCATTTATGCTTTTGTTTCATGTTGCTGATTGATCCGACTTTGGGATTGGCTTATTGCTTCTCAGAATTGTTTTTTCTTGGAGATTTTAGTATGGTAGTGTGCTAGGGTGATTGCCAGGGGGAGTGGCTCCTGCTATTTTGGAGATTTTAATATGGTAGTGTGGTAGGGTGATTGACAACGGGGAGTGTCTCCTCTTATCTGTAGAGAAGAAAAGAATGCTTGGGCTTATTGTAAAGTTAGATTCCAAATATTTGATGTCAATGGGAAAGAAAAACATCTTGACTTTGGGGGTTGGTTCACTTGGCTTGACAAGAAGGCGGCAAGGCAATTGACAAGATTGTTAAGAAGACGGCAAGGCAATTGACAAGATTGTTTATGTTCCTAAGTTGGGTCTCTATTTCTTGTATTATAGGATGGTGTGTTAGAACAAGACTTGGCATGATTTATGCTCTTAAGGTTGGTCTCTATTTCTCTCATATTATTGGATGATCTGTTAGAACACTTCGAAATGCACAAAATTTGTTTTTTATTTTATTTGGGATTTAGTGCCTTTATTTATATGCTTTTCAAATTGAATTGAATCTCTTTCATTCCGACGCCTTTTCAAAATGAATCTCTTTCATTTAGATTCATTGCACTATTGTGTGTTGATTTATGGAATTTGGTGCTGAGATCTCTTTCATTTAGAGTCCTTTTCAAATTGAATCTCTTTCATTTGCATTGTTGTGTGTTGATTGTGATTGTATGTAATTTGGAGCTGAGATCTCAAGCTTTCATTTAGAGTCCTTTTCAAATTGAATCTCTTTCATTTGCATTGTTGTGTGTTGATTGTGATTGTATGTAATTTGGAGCTGAGATCTCAAGAGAACCTGGATGGTTCAATGGTGGGAGGTTGCTATCAGAGAACAAGTTTCTTTGGGGTCGGTGTATGATGCTAGTTCGATTTTAGAGAAGAGGGAGTTAGGCAAGACAAATGTTCGTTAAAAGTTGAACTTTTCTTGAAGAGAATGTCCATAAGGTTAAATTTCAAGAAGCAATAAATAGGGAAGAACAAATTCACTGATGCATGTAGGATATGGTGCACGTGAAGCTAAATTTTGTTCTTCTTTGTAATGAATCAAAGAAGGTGATGAGCTTACCAAGCATTATTTTGATTATCTTAAGTGTTAAATTATGCTAGAAAAATTAAATTCATGGGTTTGAGGAATACCAATAGTGCTCTTTTTGAAGTGTTGGATGAATTTTACAAGATGTTTAGGCTACAATTCTAGATGATTTTTGCCAATAGTGCTCTTATTGAAGTGTTGGATGAATTTTACAAGATGTTTAGGCTACAATTCTAGATGATTTTTGCCAATTATTTTAGGACAAATAATGTTGAGGCTGATTGATAGGCTTGTCAAAAAGTCCCGTTGAAGGTTTGGAGCACTATCTAGGGTATGCATGGCTTATATATTTTTCGAGAGGAATTTTTCTAACCTCTAAACAACATGAAAAATGTGTCAATCCCTAGGGTTCAATGACCTTCAATGTCATTTTTTAAAGATGTGTAATGTAGTTGGCGATGATATGCTATGCATGGCATGGGAGGTGCTTCACACATTCAAACTTGGGGATTCCTAGAATGAAGGTTTGTTAAAGCTCATTTTTAAGAATGTTGTTAGAGGCTCTATTAGCTTGTGGTATCCTACTACATTTTTCAATGTGTCTTATTAAGGTCTTAGCTAAAGATTTAGCTTTGAGGACGAAGTGTGTTGCCTCATATTGTTAGACGTGAGCAAATTAGATTTATTCAAGGTAGGTTCATCCTTGACACAATGTTAAGATCTTGGGAAAGTGTTGAATGGGTCAAAAGATTGAAGAGAAGTGTTTACTTTCAAGATTGATTTTGATGAGGCTTATGATAGACTAAACTTGTCGTTCATCTTGGATATATGTTATTGTAGGGGTTTTGGAGCAAGGATTGTTTTTATGGTGAAAGCTGTTTTTCACATTGTTTTTTTAATGTCTAATAATTGCATCTTCAATAAAATTATATTGAACAAACCTATAATTATATTGTATCTTATTAAGGTGCCCTCTTGCCTAACTTGCTTTTATGTCATTGTTGCTAATGCTCTTGGTTATCTTCTAGAAGTTCCAGAGCTCAGGGTTGAACACATGGTACTACAAGAGCTCAGGGTTGAACACATGGTACTACTCTTGTAGGGGATGGTGAGGTGTTCAATAGCCATTTTGCAAATGACTCTCTTTTTATCGACCTTTGACAAGTTTTTGTTGAAGGTGCTTTAGACTACTTGAATAATCATTGTGTTGCAACTACAACATAGTGGTAAGTGGCTTGAAATCTATATATTGGTTGATTGCAGTGGAGGGACAATAAATTGGTGGAATTGCGCCTTGCAGTGAATATGAGAAGGGGATATAGTTAGATAGTCGGGAATTCCTCTTGGTCTAAATGTCTCCTCTCTTATATGTGGGTATAGTTCTTTGTGTTTTGTTTGTAAATCATAGTTCTTGATGAAATTCTTCAAGGGACCATATTTATTATGACTCTTTCTAGTTTCCCTTTGCTGCTTGTTAGCACAAATTTCCACACTTGCAAGAATGTGAATAAATTATGAATGAGAAAGCTAGAAATACATGCAACTCTAGGAGAAGATGCTCAAAGTGCCATTGGAAAAAACTCCTCTATGTTTGGGTTGGTGCATGCCAACCTCAAAGGGGTGTCCCTAGTGTTTTGTATGCACTATATTCCCTGTAAATATACAAAATAAACTTGAAAATACGCACACAAGATGACTTTTGGCTAGTGATCAAACTACCAAAGGGGCAAGTTGTATAATTTTAAAATTGAAGTAGAAGAATTCCCCGAAACATTAGCTTTGAGAAGTATGGGGAAAAAGAGGAAGGGAAAGCGCTATTAGAAGGTTGAATGCACCACAATAATTGGCTAAGAAATTTTAAACAATGCATAAATTTCAAACATAGTACCCACAATCTTCAAAAACTTGATACGAGCATAACAAAGTTTTATTCCCGCTCTTGCCAAAAGGCTAGTTGCACCATATAAAACAAGTACAAGAACTGGTATAGTGATGACCCTTGCACAAAGAGAATAAAAACTACAAAATAGAAGAGAGAGAGAATGAGAGAGAGTTTGCTACTGCTGCTGAAGAAATCGACTAAGAATCAATGGAGAAGCCCTCAATATATAAATCCAAGAAGGCACTCATCCCCCAAAATACCCTTTCTTCATGGAAGGTGCAAGAAAGAGTGAAGTGAAGTAAACTTGCGCTCCAAGTGTAACTACTGAGATGATGGTGATGACTCATGTGGAGGCTCTGTTAATTGAAGATAACCTGTAGAATGAAGGATCCATGCACCTAAGCTATAGAGATATGCACATGGGAAATATGATGCATAGGATGGGACGAGTGGAAGTGACATGCACTAGATCATGGAATACAAGCACGTGGGTGAAGAATACATGCACTAGTGAGGAATACATGTGGGAAACAAGAATACACGCGTGGGATAGATGAGTGGAGTGAGGATAAGCACACGAAAAAGAGGAAATAACACACATGTGGGAGTGAAAAGGGAGTGCGCTATAGATAGGAGTGGAATGCGCTAGGAAATAGGGAGGAAACACTAAAGAATAGGGAGATATGCGTTAGGAAATAGGGAGTAAGGAGAGATAAGGGAGGAATAAGGTGCACGAGGAGGAGGAACGAGGTTGCATTAGAAAATAGGAGAAAAGCACATGGAATTAGGGAGAGGGGAGAAGATAAGGAGCATGAGGAGGGGAATAAAAGAGGAAGAAAGAGGAGTAATTGTGCATGCGCATGAGGGGAGAGAGGAAAGAGGGTGAGAGAAGTGGGAGAAGGAGAAATAACTCTTCAATTAGCTCAACTTACCAACTATTCATGCCAACCAAGTGAAAACTTATCTCAACTAGAAAGATGTGTCACATGTTCTCAAGCAAAGCACCTAATATCTTCATGCATATATGATCCATATGTCACACTCTAAAGCTCCCAAATGTCAGAATCTAGACTTGCCACAGATTATCTTGCATGGTGACCACATCTGTTAAATATAACCCTACTAAAAATAGCAATTCACTCGAAAAGTATGAGAACACCAAAAATGTCTAGGATTGCTAGGAGATCACTCCCAAAAATAGGCACTGCTAAAAATATAATTTTGTTGCATGTCAATGAAAATAGAGTCATTGTATTTGATTTTCTATAAGGAACTCAGATATGTGTTTGGAATAATCATTCGAACCCTGGAACTCCAATTGCTAAAAATAGTACGTGCTCGCATGTCATCTGAAAAAGGCTCATTGGAATTGTGAGCTCGCAAGGACTCTGAATATGTGATCAAAACTGCCTTGTAGACCACTACACTGTGTCTATTAAAAAGTAGGAAATATGCCAAAAAGAACTATCTCTCTCTAATCCATGAAAACTTGTGCAAACTCGTATCTCTGAAGCAAGAAACACCACTAAACCAATCCTATACTTGAACTCATATGGGAACCAACCTTGGCTCACGCTAAGCTATCTCTGGGAAAAATATTTGAATGCCAACCAAATAAGACATGTTGGTTCGTAACCCTTGGGATTTGCAAGTAAGAAAATCCATTGGTTAATAGTGGCGACTCAAGGGTACGAGATCACCTTGCGAGTTGTCGAGAACCTGTGAATCTCCATGTCTGAAAACTGTGAATAATACTTTGTGATAAATATGGAGAAACATAACAATAGATCCCTATGTTTGTCTATAGAAGAGAAATGTCCTGTACGCTGATTTTTGATCCAAAATGCCTATCCAATGGGCAATGGAGTAAAAAATAAATGTAATCCTCCCACTAACCGATTGAAAAATAAGGAGTTTCATCCAAATCTTCTATCTGCTATCACCTACCATGTACACTCCTTGTGGAAAATGTGCTGAAGTTGACACATGGGAGAGAATCACCTAGTCAGATGTCAATAATGCAAACACTTTCTAGGCATGAAAGAACCCGCCAATAAGGCTAATGGGACCTAAGGTATGAGCACAAATTGTCAATGTGAAAGATGTATTGAAGTCGAACATTGATAAAGATAATTCAATCAAGGCCTAATGATGATTGACTTTGTTGAATGTGAAATGACTGCCAATGAGCCTAACCACCATCAAGGTGCTCCACTTCTGGATCACCCACAGATGATGTGTTAGAGTTGATGCGGGATGACCTACTAAAAGGAAAAACAATGATGAAAATCCTTCCCCTTAGCGCGAAGTGATAACTCAAGAAGATATAGGATCTATGGTACCATGTCCCTACCGTTGGATGAAGGGGACGATTGACTCATAGTAGATGACTCAATGGAAAACAATGACGAGATAAACCATAAGGTAGCTCAAGAATCTCCTATGTCTCTTCAACTCTACCCTTCCTAATGGACTCAAATGCTTCGGAATATCAACAAATTGACCCTCATCCAAGCTCACTCTAGATATAATATGACATAAAGACTCGATAAACATATGATAAGACACTCAGAGCTTTGACCCAATATTTAAAAAAAAAGTGGACAACAATTACTAGGAAACTAAGACTAGGCTCATGTGGTGCTAATTACACCACAAGACATGACCACATGCTGATGAAACAAGGAAAAAATCAACAACTCTTACCTTAACACTGGAAGTGGATAGCTTGAAAGAAAAATCTTCAAAACAAAAGAGTTAACTTGCTGTCCGAAAACATAAAAAACAACAAAAATGAAATCTAAAAAATGAAAAATAAGCAAAATGGAAACTATCACCCATAACCCAAAAAAAATTCACCTCATTTGTTCACTGGAGGTTAGTCAAAGTTGGCATGATTAATCAACATACTCGAATGACCAATGTAACCATGCAACTAAGTGATCAGTTGGATGAGAAAGATCAACACACTTAAATTTTCAGTGCAACCAATCATGAAATCTCATAAGTCAGAAAAATGCCTTGATGTACTTGTCGCTGAAGAAATTTATGAAGGCTATAGGTTGGAACTTGGAACATGGTACTTCAGTGGTAGTGAACATGAAAGTATGAGTAGCAAAACTCTTAGAATCTACCTGCTGAAATACCTCCATCATTTGTAGCTCAACTGGATCATGATTGACCTTGATATCCAAGCAATGATTAGTCAAAGGATCTTCATGAAGAACAAAATCTGAATGTGAGATCATAGGATAATGGTAAGGAATATCATCTTCCGGTTGAACAGGTTTGGTCCCCCTAGTGCAATGACAACTGATCAAATTGTTCTTGAACCACAACTGGGATGTGCACGGATGAAGTCTCTTATCGATTGAATTATGCATAGTTGACTTGTGGTTCTTCCTACCATACTTTATCATCATTAATGGAACATACTTGAAAACTCAACTCTTCATCCTCATCTTCATGGAACTTTGCATATGACTCAAGTAGCGCATCTACTGGTTCATGAGCATCCAAGCATGAATCATCATCATCGTGTTCATGTCTAGGAACTTGATAAGGTGGAATTTGTTGATTAGTATGTTCCTTTTCAATAACAAAGAATTCGACTGATGGTTGAATTTGATTGAATGGTATAACCTTCACTGGTTAGTTAGGAACATGGATATGATGAAACCTATAGGTTGCAAGGATATTTATTTATCACTTGAAAGCAACAAATTGGGCTTCCTCCAGATTTTGAAGATCTTTCTCCCCGAGCAAAATACCAAAAAATCCATCATATGTATCAAGATAGTATAACAAAGCCATAGCATCATTAGGTCTTATATCAATGGGAATTCTATGATAAGTCTTAGAAAAACAGGTATTCAACTCAGACACAGTCTCAGTTTCAATTCTCTTAATATTAGAAAACACTCTAAGAAAGAGTTATCCTTTTTATCCGCTCATATTTCTGTGAACATCTCTTGGAATGAATCCCAACCATCAATGGAGGCATTGGGAAATGATTTGTACCATATTCGTGCATCCCCCTCAAGGGTTTGCACAAACATCTTCATAACCACATCCTCTTATTCCACTTCACAATCATCCACCACTTTCAAAAAATTAGTCAAGTGATCCTCAATCGATACTCCATATTTCCATGCAAACTTTGGTAAGCATTTGTGATATTCACTTGCAGGCAAGCCATGATGGTGATTAGGAATTGCAACCAAACTCAATGGGGCATAAAGAGTTAAATCTCACCTTACTGGATTTGCAGTTTCGACCATAATATTGATTTGAGATGAAAACAAGCACAATTGCTTCCATAGTATTAGCTTGAGTTTAAAATAGACAAGAGCCCAACGATGAAGGTGTCAAAGTTATACTCACCATAGAACTTGTCGAAAAAATAGAAGTAGCAGGGGAAGAACTTACCAAAGAACTCAATATACTTACCAACTTAGGAAGAGTTCTTGGTGAAAGTATATTCTTGTTTCGGAAAAGATGTCAGGGTTTACTCATGCTCGGAACAATGCCTTGTGTTGGATTGAACACAAATGATTTTCCTTGAGTTCTTCAGTGGAGCCGACCTTGTTTCCCGTGGATTCGCCAGGTGAGTCCAAAAATAAATCAAATAAAGGAAAAACTCACCAATATCGTTGCAATTCGAGGATTGATGCTTCCTCGACAAGGATGCCAGTTTGCTAGCACAAATTTTCACACTTGTAAGAATATGAAAAAATTATGAATGAGTAAGCTTGAAATACATGCAACTCTAGTAGAAGGTGCCCTAAGTGCCACTGGAAAGAAACATCTCTCTGTTTGGGTTGGTGCATGCCAATCTCAAGGGGGTGTCCCTAGTGTTTTGTATGCACTATCTTCCCTGTAAATATGCAAAATAAACCTGAAAATACACACACAAGATGACCTTTGGCTAGCAATCAAGCTACCAAATGGGTAAGTTGTATAATTTTAAAATTCAAATGGAAGAATTCCCTGCAACATTAGCTTTGAGAAGTATGGAAAAAAAAGAAAGATAAAGCACTACTAGAAGGTTGAATGCACCACAATAATAGGCTAAGAACTTCCAAACAATGCATAAATCTCAAACACAATACCAACAATCTTCGAAAGCTTGATACAAGCATAACAAAGTTTTATTCCTGCGCTTTCCAAAAGGCTGGTTGCACCACAGAAAACAAGTACAAGAATTGGTATAGTGATGACGCCTACACAAAGAGAATAAAATCTAGAGAATAGAAGAAAGAGAGAATGAGAGAGAGTTTGCCGCTGCTATTGAAGAAATCGACCAAGAATCAATTGAGAAACCCTTAATATATAGATCCAAGAAGACGATCATCCCCAAAAATACCCTTTCTTCATGCAAGGCGCATTAAAGAAAGATTGAAGTGAAGTAAACCCACACTTCAAGTGTCACTGCTGAGATGCTGGTGATGACTCATGTGGATGCTCTGTTAATTGAAGATAACTTGAAGAATGAAGGATCCATGCACCTAAGCTATAAAGATATGCACATGGTAAATATGATGCATAGGATAGGACAAGTGGAAGTAACATGTGCATAGATCATGGAATACAAGCACATGGGTGAAAAATGCATGAGCAATTGAGGGATACATGCGCTAAATAGGAAACATGTGCATGGGATAGATGAATGGGAGTGATGATAAGCACAAGAGAAAGAGGAAATAATACATGTGTGGGAGTGAAAAGGGAGTGCACTATAGATAGGAGTGGAATGCGCTTGAAAATAGGGAGGAAACACTAAATAATAGGGATAACGCACTAAGAAATAGGGAGATATGCATTAGAAAATAGGGAGTAAGAAGAGAGAAGAAGGGAGGAATAAGGTGTGCGAGGAGGAAGAAGGTTGCGCTAGAAAATAGGAGAAAAGCGCATGGAATTAGGGAGAGGGGAGAAGATAAGGCACACGAGGAGGGGAATAAAAGAGGAAGAAAGAGGAGTAATCATGCATGCACACGAGGAGAGAGAGGAAATAAGGGAAGATAAGTGGGAGAAGGAGAAATAACTCCTCAATTAACTCAACTTGCCAACTGTTCATTCCAACCAAGTGAAAACTCATCTCAATTAGAAAGATGTGTCATATGTCCTCAAGCAAAGTGCCTAATATCCTCATGCATGTATGTACCATGTGTCACACTCTGAAGCTGCCAAATATTGGAATATGCACCTGCCACATATCACCCTACATGGTGACCACACCTGCTAAATATAGCCTTGTTAAAAATAGACATGCTAAAAATAGCAGTCCACCCGAAAAATATGAAAACACCAAAAATGTCCGGAACTAATAAGAGATCATTGCCAAATATAGAACATTTAAAAATAGGCATTGCTAAAAATAGAATCTTGTCACATGTCAATGAAAATGGACTTATCAGATTCAATTTTTTGTAAGGAACCCAAATATGTGTTTGAGATCGTTATGCAAACCCTCAAACTATAACTGCTAAAAATAGTAGGTGCTCACATGCCATTCAAAAAAGGATCACTGGAATCGTGAGCTCGTAAAGACTTTGAATATGTGATCAAAACTGCCATGTGTACCTCTGAACTGTGTCTCCTAAAAAGTAGAAAATATGTCAAAAAGAACCACCTCTCTTTAATAGATGAAAACCTATAGAAAATCTTGTCTCTAAAGCAAGAAACACCACTAAACCAATACTATATCTGAACTCATACGAGAACCAACTCTGGCTCATGCCAAGCTATCTTTGGGAAAAATATTTGAATGCCAACCAAATAAGACATGCCGACTCTTAACCCTTAGGATTTGCAAGTGAGAAATTCGAGGGGTTAACATTGCCTAGTTTTGTTGTTTGGAAAGATTGTCTAGAGATTTTTTATGGTTGATTGTTTTTTTTTGATATATTTATGTTCATTATATTGCCTTGTCCTTTTAAAATGATTTGTCCTCACAGCATAAGAATTTATGTTTTCGTTCTGGCCTTTGATGCCTTTTCATGATTTTACATTCTTGAACTGGTCATGGTTGAGGACATAAGATGATATGATCTTATAAGTGTTGAACATAACTGTCGAATTGTATGAAGGTCTGACCAACCTACTTTGATCCTTTGTGTAACACTACACTTACATGATTCCCAAGATGAACTTGTATCTCAACAATATTTGCATCAATGTTCTTCGAAATACAGGTCAACTATTTTTGTTTTGAGTGAAGATGAAATATTGCTTGGTTAAGGCTTTAGCTCTTGTGATTAGGATGTCGATATGATATCCTTGTAGAATAAACTTTACTTACCATATTTGTAGTGCTTTCATGTTTCACTTTTGGAAGTAAGTCTTCTTTACACACTTGTG
>ML798529.1:127945-140060 GCA_009831015.1 Picea engelmannii | reverse complement strand
GGGTGGAACACCCCTCAGCTCAAACCACTGAGGGGTGTATAACTAATATATATTATATTTCATTGTTTCCTTGTGTAAGGTGCTTGACCTAAAGTTTTTGTAATCTAATTAATTAGTCGATTGTTTTGGAATGTCGCGATGGCCATGTAACTTGGATTTTTTTATAGTGGTTTTGGGTGGTTCACTTGACTTGGATTATATGTCATTTTGATTTTATTTCCTATTTTTGGTAGTGTTTAATTACATTTGAACTTAAATAACCCTTAATAATTAAAGGTCATGACTTTAGATTAGAGATTGGTGGAATTCCAACTAGTCTCTTGTCCCACTATTCTATGCATCACTTATAATATGTTTGCATATGTGTGAGTAATTATAGTGGTGGCTGGTAGTATCGGGATTGGAACAAAATGGTGTGTGATGTTGAGTGTTGTTACGACTTATAACTTGATGAATAAGCCCCATAATGAAGAGGTGATGTTGACCTTGAATTCCAAAACCACGCTTGTGAGGTGTCTACACATGATTTGACCCTCTTGTACTTGTCTCAGTCATTTACCATAGCCTATGGCAATAATTGTTCCAGTGTCGGTTGCCTTGCATAGTGATTAGTACTTAATAACTGGAAGTTATATTGTTGAATCGTTCATTAGGGGAAATTTGAGGTCTAAAATGGGCCTCCTAAAGAAAATAATAGTTAAAATAATAAAATAAGAGTTATGAATTTTTAAAGGAAAATAAAGAGTACTTTTTTTCTAATTGTAATTTTGACACTCCTTATATGTTTACTCAAATTTCATGTGTAGGCACTTGTTGGACGCAGAATTAAATTCCGCATCCAACAAGTATCCACTCTGCATGCTTTTGATAGAACCTCAATGAGATAAACTAGAAATACATGCAAAAAAAATATTTCTTTGGAATTTAATTCCATGTCCAATGAGTGCATACATATGAAATTTGAGTAAACTTATAAGGAGATAAGTTGAAAATACGATTAAAAACAAAAGAGACATATTTTTTTTCATGTATTTCCAGCTTATCTCACTGTGGGTTTGTTATCGCACAAAGTGTCATTGGGGAAAAACCAACCACAAGCAACAAATGTGAGACACAACAGGGAGTAAGAGCCATTGTCACATTAGCTATTAATCCCCTTGTTTTAGTGATGGATGATTCCACCACAAGGGAGGCTTCCCAGGTGACCTTGAGGGGATGGAGATAACAAGACTAGGATTTAGAAATGGTCCCTCCTTTGGTCACGAGATGAAAGTGCTTAGGGTTTGAAGAGTGATGACTTTGGTGAAGGAAAGGGAGAAGTTGATCAACAACCTGCAAAACCAATGTTAGAAACACTATCCCAAGACCAAAGATCATGAAAATATACCTCCAAACACTAAGGGAAACAACAAGAAACCTCGTTGTCCCTAAATTTGCAGCATACTAAATTATAACAACAAGAAGTAGATGTTAACGGCTGTAATAAATCACCATCAAAATCAATGTTCAATGATGGCAAATGAAAGCTTGTAAGCAATAAACAATATTCCAATGATTAAACCACAATTTGACGGTTTAATGGGCTTCCAAGTAAATGTTATCAACAAGTTTATAAAAACCCTATATGGATTTAGCAAACATTTGCTACAACAACAAGTTTTCACCACAAAAATTAGGAAATACATGTGCCAATTTATAGCTCTTAACAAGTAGATTGATTTGCAATATTTAAGCACAATTTTCTGCGGTTAAAAAAGTAAGTAAATAAGAGCAAGAGAGAGATTTTGCTGCATCCCTAATGGCTGTAGCTAATTTTTTATTACAACAACAAGAAATAATCCAAGGAATCAAGATGTTTTAGCATGAAAATATAGCTTAGAGTATGAACAATTTATCTAAGAATTTAAAGATCACAATACAACAATATTCATGTTTCTCAATGCAATTTTTACTTTCTCCAATGTAACTAGTGCCTTGTCTATTGGGCAATGGATTCATAAAATCAAAGAGAAGTTAAATGGATAATGATGGTGGACTTGAACCTTGGACTTAAACCCTTATAAGCCAAGTCGTACCTCTAAAATTAGTCACTTAGCTTACTAGTTGATGGAAACTAGGTTTTTAGAACCTAGGGGAATAGACCATCCTAACCCCTAAGTTAAAACCCTTGCCAAGAAAGGAATCAAGGGGATAGACACTCCTATCCCTCAAATCAATCCTTGAATGGCCTCCTTTCACAAAGAAAAATGGCTTGAAGGAGGGGACAAACAATCCTAACCCTCCTAGGGTTTCTTGAAGCAAGAATAATCCAAGAAAGCTACAACAAAATAACCTTAAACATCAACAAAATTGCAAGAAATGTCATCCAAGAAGTAGCCTAGGTCAGAAACCATCCTCCACAAGTGAAAAACATCCATCTCCAAGCAAATCACATGAGTAATTCTTACCAAAAAGACAAGTCACATAACAAGAGAGAGGGATTAAATTGTGTGAGAGAGATAGTAATGTCTCAACGATTAGTTATAAAAAATGAAGTGAGGCTTGCCTCTATTTATAGAGAGAAATCGAAGGTCACTTTACCCAATTTACAATTAGATCCACTAATTTAGGCTTAGATTCATGTTTTTACATTGACTTTTACCAAATCCACTTGATTTTTGTCCACATATGCTAAATAATGACCCAAATGATAAAATAGAGGGAAATGAGTCCCAAAAATACTCTTCCAAGGGTGGTCGTTGGGTAAACTAGCCTCCAAAGGCTAAGGCGTCAACCCTCAAAGTGCCACATCATCCCATTTATTAAAAAAAAGTGGGGTAACAAACCATCCAATCACCAAATGCAAGCTTCCATGCCATATTGACTTCTCCAAGTGTGACGTCAAGGTGAGGTAGGCCAACGTTGGAGCATAGAAGGATGATGACATGCATAGTTCATCTTCCCAGACCTCTTTCATGGGTAAATGACGTCATAATGAGTGCAACGTTCATCATCAATTCCCTCCAACTTGTGGGGGGAAACATCCATCCTATGGGATTTCATACCTTCATGGAGATCCCAAGTGCCTTAGTACCTCCACGAGTGATGCCATGAAGCAAGATCCTGCAAAGACAAGCAAGGTGCACCCTCCAAGGGTGCACAAGTCATATGAATCATGCCGAGTAAGTCAATCTTAATACAAGAGCCACCCAAGCAAGAACATTGGATCTCCTCTTTCAAATTAAACACATGCTCAAAGACTTTATGCAATTTACCAAATTTAAATATGGGAAGGTTATGAAAAGGCCCTATAGGGTAGACCAATTCCCAAAGTAGAGGAGTGTTTCTGGGGTGAACTCTATTTAGGCCATGTGATGAATGTGAGGTGGATGAAGGGAGAAACTTTTGGGCATGGGGTCATTGACATGCAAGGGTATCATATGCTCGCATTTCCATGGGTGCCTTGTAGAGGGCGCACTGCATCCTTGAGTTACCTTTCGTTTGGGTCCCAACCTTTTTCTAGCCCCATAATTTGCAAGTCCCTTTTACAAGGTTTCTTGATTTTTGTGCATTAAATGCATTTCCTTTCAAGTGGGATACTTATAAATCTTTTTCAAATAGGTGAGGCGTTCATTCACACTCAGGACTTGGGGCGAGCACCTAGAAAGGTAGAGCTCAAGTTGTTGGACTATGGCTTTTGTGTCCATTGTATACCGACCATTCATTTTGATCGTGGCATCTTTTTCCTTTTATTATTTATTGATGCTAGGCTGCAACAACCTTTGGGCCTTTAGCCCCTTCTTCCCACAAGAGAATGAGGTATAAACCCTTTTTGGGGTACGTGTAACCCCAAAACCCATAAGGTGAGGATACAAAGAGGAATGAAGATGAAAAGTGATAAAAGATGCTCATGAATGGCATGATGACCCATGAAGAAGGACCCCCAGTAGCACCCCTTTCCCTGGGAGGTGGAAAAATTACTCGGACCCCATGGATAAGCACCAAGGTGAAAAATGATAAAAATCACAACTTTTGAGAAAACGTCTCATAATCAGAAAGAAACCTTTGAAATTTATCTAAATGCCCCAAGTATTAAAATGACACTTACCATGAAACTTGACTAATTACCTCATGAAGCAAGACCCGTCGCCTTCCGTGGATCCGGTTAGTGTGGTGGATGTTGCTCTGCTGATGATGATGATGGTGAAGCATGGTGAAGAGGAGGGGCTCTGTGGCTTGTGCTATCCATCTAGCTCTCGAAACTCCATGTTTTCTAGCTGGGGGCCTCCAAACATCGTCTCCTTAGTTAGTCCTAGGTTGGGGGGGGGGGTAACTTCTGGATCATACATGGGGACATGTGCTCACCATAGAGTGCATGAGAACCTAAACATCTCTTGGTATGACCTATGCCTACACACACTCAAGAAAAATGTTAAAATCAGAGGGGTGGTGTAACTCACGCCTTATTCATATGAAAAAAATGATAACTACAAAATCTAGAGCAAAACTTGAAAAATAATTTTTTTCTGACATTTATATTTCAACATATCAATATGAGTATGCAAATCATCTGGATATAACCTAGCAATACAAAAAGATGAAGGAAAAAATATGTATGTGAATCCAAGAAAATGCAATTATGCTATCATGACATGCACATGCAACTATGATACAAATGCAATGCAAAATGCAAATAACCTACCTACTTACCTCGGGCCTGAAATCCATCAAGTATTGTCTATGTAGGGTTGGATGATAGACCCATCAATAGGTAATAGCATCTTCCTCCCATCATGACATATAGATAATAAGTTCCCTTTTCAGATTTCTTCTTGACAATGTAAGGGCCAAGCCACAAAACTTCACTCTTCTTGTCATATTTTAGCTTTCCCTTCTTTTCATCCCACATGAGTGCAATGCTCCCTTCATCAAATTCAAAATATGGTATATCCCCAATGTAAGTTTGTGTGGGAAGGTCTGTTTCGATCACATTTTTGATAGCTTGTTATTACTCTTGATCCTTTACGTCCACATCCTTCTTGAGTATCTTGATAGATCCTGGGTCCTTTCCCTGATATTTCACAAGTCTTTCCTTATACTTATCTGTCTTCGACAATAATGTATCGATACAATATTATTCCACAAATGGTAACTCCCAAGGATCATAATCCATGGTCTGAGGTGTCACATCGAATTCACAATCACTCCAGTAGTTGGGGATATTTGGTTCAGTCACATGATTCTTGGCAATCGGTTGACTGTATAGAATATCAAATGTCTCATCTCCCATAGGATATGTGCATGAGTCAAGTCCATGCTGAGAAAACCACCAATAATTGCAAACCAACTTCTTGATAAGAGAATTCCCCAAGCATCTTGTACATCGATCATGACCACATTCATACTAATGTCAATGTGAGGGAACACATGCAAATAAACCTTCAAGTCTTTGATATGATTGTAAAATTTTACTCACTTCGAATCAATGCCACGAACTTTTACATAGGGATGGGTTGTTTGCAAACCCAACTGTTTCATGAACTTAAACGAAATCACATTGGCTGAGGCCCTAGAGTCCAACATACAATTGTTCAAATGAAGACCATTTATGCCTAGAGAGAGGTAAAAAGGGGGGTTTTCTTCTCCATTGTTTCCATGATACATAGTATTCAAAATTGTCGGAGGGTCCCCAACTTCATATTATATCTTTAAGGCCTTCAAAACTTCTTTCCTTACACAAGGAATCTTACACATCTCAGCCACGAGCACCACCATGTTCATCTTTCCCATCATGTTGGTTATATAAATGTTGAGGTGAATGCCCTCAATGGTTGGTGTGGGATGCGGAAGAAAATCACGAATAGGTGGTGGAGGAGGTGAGGCCGACACTTTAATTCTCTTGGAGTATGTCAAAATATATTTTTTCCTCAACCTCTCCTTCGAAGCTTCATCCATTTGGCTCAGTATTTCCAACTGAGCTTGTCTAGCTTCCCACTTCCTAGCTTCCTCAAGTTGTTCCTTCGTGATGTCGATGTATTCATCAAACTCAAATGTATAAGTCGTATCAATGAAATTCAATCTGTCTGCAAAGTTTGGGTCCTCTTCCTCCTATTGACTTGGGAATTCATTTTCTCAATGAGGTTCTTTGCAAGGCAAACACCATGGCGATCCTTCCATGTTAACCATCCCAATGGGAGTTAAGGTATCATGTGCCTTTGTTTCTTGTTGTGGCCTCGACTTCCAACCCACATTTTCCTTCTGTTGTCTGGTAAATCGAGGTCTTGGAGCATAATGTTGCCTTTTTAAATTTGTCAACATGTTCATGATTTGATTCTGGCTCTACAAAAACTGGGCATTCATCTAATCTAACTTTTGAGTCAAGAGTCTGATTGGATCCTATACACTACTAGTTGATGTCTTCATCTTTGGTTCTGCTTTGGTGCGAGGGATATGAAAAGGATCAATCTTGGAGCTGATGAGATGTTCTTCAATCTACATGGTATACTCTTTGGCATTTGATAAATTGCCATGCATCTTTTCTTTGAGGATAAAACCAAATTTCCCTTCAAAGGCATTTAAATAAAGAAGGAGAACGATGCTTCGGAGGGCACAAGTTCTCTAGGATTTGGCTGAGAAACATGTCAAACCTGACATCAAATTCCTTCACCATTTCATTTTCCTTCTTCTTAATTTGGTTGAATTGCATCAATATCATTCCACTATCTTTATTTGTTTCCCATCTCTTTCTGAGCAAGTCTGCGAAAGCTTGATATGATTGCAAATGATTGTCGAGTAAGCTTTTGAACCAATTCTTGGCATCTTCATTAAGAAAGGAAGCTAGAAACTTCATCGTTACATCTTCATGTTCCACAATGTTATCTTCCATAGCTACACCAATAGGGTTAATATGTTCTTCATTTGTAACAACATTGTTCCCAATGAATTTTGGTAACCATTTGTGAGATTTGGTTGGTAGATTATTTGGCTACCCAATGATGTTGGTCATATTCAACTAAGGTTGCTAGACCAAGGATGAGCCATTGGAGTAAGAGGGAGGCTTCCTTTAAACAATGTTTTAACAATGGTTGAATTATGAGGAGGCCTTAGTCGATAAACTTGAGAAGGTTTGAACCTTCCCTTGGGGAAAGTCTTTTGAAAAGATGGGTCCCTTGGTTGTGGAGTCGCCAGATGAACTTTATGAAAATATCATCAATAGTCAAGAGGGAACTTCCCTCAAATGGAGTCACCGAGAAAACTAGAGATAAAGGATTTGGGGTAAACTTTCCAAATGTCGTTATGGGAACATAAAGGATTCAAAATCCTCCCTGGCTATGACGCCAAAAATATTATTGCATAAAGTGTCGTTGGGGTAAAGCCAACTATAAGCAACAAATGTGAGACACAACTGGGAGTAAGAACCACTGTCACCTTAGCAATTGCTCCCCTCATTTTAGTGATGGATGATTCCACCATAAGGGAGGCTTTTTGGGTGACCTTGGGGGGATGGATGTAGCAAGAATAGGATTTAGAAAGGGTCCCTCCTTTGGTCACTAGATGAGAGTGCTTAGGTTTTGAAGAATGATGACTTTGGTGAAGGAAAGGGAAAAACTAATCAACAACCTGCAAAACCAACGTTAGAAACACTATTCCAAGACCAAAGATCATGAAAATAAACCCCCAAACACTAAGGGAAACAACAAGAAACCTTCTTGTCCCAAAAGTTGCAGCACACTATAAATTATACCAGCAAGAAGTAGATTTTAACAACTGCAATAAATCATCGTCAAAATCAACATTAAATGATGGAAAATGAAAGCTTGTAAGCAATAGACAATACTCTAATGATTAAACCACAATTTGACAATTGAATTGGTTGCCAAATAAATGCTATCACCAAGTTTATAACAGCCCTAGATGGCTGTAGCAAACATTTGCTATAGAAGCAAGTTTCCACCACAAAAATTAGGAAATAAATGTGCCAATTTATAACTCTTAACAAGTAGATTGATTTGCAATATTTAAGCACAATTTTCTGCGGTGAAAAAAGTAAGTAAACAAGAGCAAGAGAGATATTTCACTGCAGCCCTAATGGATGTAGCTAATTTATTATTACAACAACAAGAAATACTCAAAGGAATCAAGGGGTTTTAGCATGAAAAGATAGCTTAGAATATGAGCAATTTATCTAGGAATTTAAAGATCACATGACAACAATATTAATGTTTCTCAATGCAAATTTTACTTTCTCCAATGTAACTAGTGCCTTGTCTATTGGGGAATGGAGTCATAACATCAAGTAGAAGTTAAATGGCTAATGATGGTGGACTTGAACCTTGGACTTAAACCCTTATAAGCCAAGTCGTACCTCTAAAATTAGTCACTTAGCTTACTAGTTGATGGGAAACTAGGTTTTTAGAACCTATAGGGATATACCATCCTAACCCCTAAATTAAAACCCTAGCCAAGAAAGGATTCAAGGGGATAGACACTCCTAATCCTCAAATTAGTCCTCAAATGGTGTCCTTTCACAAAAAAAAATGGCTTGAAGGAGGGGATAGACAATCCTAACCCTCTTAGGGTTTTTTCAAGCAAGAATAATCCAAGCAAGCTACAATAAAATAACCTTAAACTTTAACAAACTTGGAAGAAAGATCATCCAAGAAGTAACCTAGGTCACAAACCATCCTCCACAAGTGAAAAAAATCCATCTCCAAGAAAATCACATGAGTAATTCTTCCCTAAAAGACAAGTCACATAACAAGAGAGGGGGATGAAATTACGAGAGAGTGATATTAATGTGTCAATGATCAATTATGAAAAATGAAGTGAGACTTTCCTCTATTTATAGATTGAAGTCACAACTCACTTTACCCAATTTACAATTAGATCCACTAATTTAGGCTTAAATTCATGTTTTTACATTGACTTTTACCAAATCCACTTGATGTTTGTCCACATATGATAAATAAGGACCCAAATGATAAAATAGAGGGAAATGAGTCCCCAAAATACTCTTCCAAGGGTGGTCGTTGGGTAAACTAGCATCCAAAGGCTAAGGCGTCGACCCTCAAAGTGCCACATCATCCCATTTGTTCACAAAAAGTGGGGTAACAAACCACCCAATCATCAAATGCAAGCCTCCATGCCATATCGACTTCTCCAAGTGTGACGTCAAGGTGAGCTAGGCTAACATTCAAGCATACAAGGATGACGTCATGTATGGTTCATCTTTCCAGACCTCTTTCATGGGTAAATGACGTCATAATGAGTGCAATGTTCATCGTCAATGCCGTCCAACATGTGGGGGGAAACATCCATCCTATGGGCTTTCATACCTTCATGGAGATGCCAAGTGCCTTAGTACCTCCACGAGTGATGCCACCAAGCAAGATCCTACAAAGACAAACAAGGTACGCCCTAAAAGGGTCCACAAATCATATGAATCATGCCAAGTAAGTCAATCTTAATACAAGAGCCACCTAAAAAAGTACATTGGATCCCCTCTTTCAAATTAAATACATGCTCAAAGAATTTATGCAATTTACCGAATTTAAATATGGGAGGGTTATCAAAAGGCTCTATTGGGTAGAGCAATTCCCAAAGTAGAGGAGTGTTTCTCGGGTGAACTCTATCTAAGCCATGTGATGAATGTGAGGTGGATGAAGGGAGAAACTTTTGGGCATGGGGTCATTGACATGCAAGGGTCTCATATGGTCTCATTTCCATGGGTACCTTTGTAGAGGGTGCACTGCATCCTTAAGTTACCTTTCGTTTCGGTCGCAACCTTTTTCTAGCCCCATAATTTGCCTTTTTTTTAATGTTTTCTTTAGATGATTTGCAAGTCCTGTTTACAAGGTTTCTTGATTTTTGTGCATTAAATGCATTTCCTTTTAAGTGGGATATTTATAAGTCCTTTTCAAATAGGTGAGGCGTTCATTCACACTCAGGACTTGGGGCGAGTGCCTAGAAAGGTAGAGCTCAAGTTGTTGGACTATGGCTTTTGTGTCCCTTTTATTCCTGCCACTGCATTTTGATCGTCGCTTCTTTTCCCTTTTATCATTTATTGATGTTGGCTGCAACAACCTCTGGGCCTTTAGCCCCTTCTTCCCATAATAGAATGAGGTATAAACCCTTTTTGGGGTACATGTAACCCCAAAACCCACAAGGTGAGGATACAAAGAAGAATGAAGATAAAAAGTGATAAAAGATGGCCAGGAATGACATGATGATCAATGAAGAAGGATCCCCAGTAGAAACCCTTTCCCCAGGGGTGGCAAACTTACTAGGAACCCCAGGATAACCACCAAGGTAAAAATGATAGAAATCATAACTTCTAAGCAAACATCTCATAATCAGAAAGAAACCTTTGAATCTTATCTAGATGCCCCAAGTATTAAAATGACACTTACCATGAAACTTGACTAGTTACCTCATGAAGCAAGACCTGTTACCTTCCGTGGATCAGGTCAATGTGGTGGACGTTGCTCTGATGCTGCTGATGATGGTGAAGCGTGGTGAAGAAGAGGGGTTATGTGTGTTGTGCTATCCATCCAACTCTCGACACTCCATGTCTGCTATCTGCAGGCCTCCATGCATCATCTCCTTAGTTACCCCTAGGATGGGGTGGGGGGTAACATCTGGCTCCTACATGGGGACATGTGCTCGCTGTAGAGTGCATGAGAACATCATGATCTCTTGGTATGACCTGTGCCTACACACACTCAAGCAAAATTTTAAAATCAGAGGGGTGGTGTAACTCACCCCCTATTCATATGGAAAAAATGATAACTATAAAGTCTATAACAAAACTTGATTTTTTTTTTCTAACATTTTTATTTCAACATATCAACATGAGTATGAAAATCATACAAATGTAATATAGCAATATGCAAAGATGAAAGAAAAACAATATGTAAATAAAAAATATTTATGCGAACCCAAGCAAATGCAACTATGCTACCATGACATGCACATGCAACTATGATACAAATGTAATGCAAAATGCAAATGACCTACCTACTACCTGGGGCCCAAAGCCCATCAAGTCTTGTCTATGTAGGGTTGGAGGACAAACCCATCAACAGGTAATGAAATCTTCCTCTCATCCATGACATATATATAATAAGTACCCTTTTCAGACTTCTTCCCGACAATGTAATGGCCAAGGCACACAACTTCACTCTTCTTGTCATATTTTGGCTTTCCCTTCCTTTTATTGCACATTAGTGCAAGGCTCCCTTCATCAAATTCAACATATGGTATATTTCCAATGTAAGGTTGTGTGGAAGGGTATGCTTTGACCATATTATTGATAGATTGTTCTCGCTCTTGATCCTTTCCATCCACATCCTTTTTGAGTATCTTGATAGATCCTGGGTCCTTTCCCTGACATTTCACAAGTATTTCCTTTTACTTATCTCTCTTCAACAATAATGTATTGATACAATCTTCCCCCACAAACGATAACTCCTGAGAATCATAATCCATGGTTTGAGGTGTCACATCAAATTCACAATCACTCCAGTGGTTGGGGATATTTGGATCATCACATGATTCTTGGCAACCAGTTGACTGTACAAAATATCAAATGTCCCATCTCCCATATGTATATGTGCATGAGTCAAGTCCAAGATGAGAAAACCACCAAGAGTTGTGGACCAAATTCTTGACAAGAGCACTCCCCAAGTATCTGGTACATCGATCATGACCACATTCATAGTAATGTCAATGTGAGGGAACACATGCAAATAGACCTTCAAGTCTTCGATGATACGATAAAATTTTACTCTCTTTGAATCAATGCCACAAACGTTTCCATAGGGATGGGTTGTCGACAAACCCAACTGTTTCATGACCTTCAACGACATCACATTGGCCGAGGCCCTAGAGTCCAACATACAATTATTCAAACAAAGACCATTTATGCCTAGAGAGAGGTAAAAAGGGGGGATGTCTTCTCCCCTGTTTCCATGACACCTAGTATTCAAAATTAATGGAGGGTCCCAAACTTCATATTGTATCTTTAAGGTCTTTAAAACTTCTTTCCTTACAGAAGGAATCTTCAAGTTAGTGTGGTGGACGTTGCTTTGCTATTGATGATGATGGTTAAGCATGATGAAGAAGAGGGGCTCTATGG
>ML798529.1:112581-127906 GCA_009831015.1 Picea engelmannii | reverse complement strand
CTGCTACCTGCGGGCCTTGAGATATTGTCTCCTTAATTACCCCTAGGCTGGGGGGGGGGGGTAGCAGGGTCTATCAAAAGTATGCAGAGTGGATACTTGTTGGATATGCATCCAAGGAGTGTCTACACATGAAATTTGAGTAAACCTATAAGGATATAAGTTGAAAATACGATTAAAGAAAGTGTTCTTCTTCCTTTCTTTCCAAAAATATTTACTCTTATGGTTGACATCATCATCTTGAATCTTATTGGTTCTTTTAAAGTTGATTTTGATAGTACATTTTTAGTTTTGAGGCCCATTTTTGACCTCAAATTCCTCTAGTGGTAAATGCTCAAAGTTTCCTAATGACCTATGGTTTTCCATGTAGATTCCAAATGATCTGCTGGTATAGACTCTAAAATATATAGGCCTATACATGCACCAATTTATTCACAGGTATCCTTTTTCACACTATTTTGATGTTGTTCTCAATGTCTGGTGCTTGATTTACAACCGTTTTGTTTATTTTACCTTCTCCTATGCACTATCAAATTTTGAGCATCGATTTATCTTCACAAAGCTTCAGAGAAATCTTTTGTACTGGAATAATCTTTCTTTCAATAGATTTTTGCCAAAATCCAGAATGTTGTTAAAGGCCCGGAGATCATAAAAAAATTGATTTTTTTTTGGGTGTGGCCAAAAGCCAAATCATAAAGAAACTTTGATACCAAATGAAATGAACAAGGTTCATTTAATGTAGAAAATCCAACATAAGAAGGATATACAATTGAAATCCATAAAGGACAAATAATAATTGAATAAGATGAATTAATGTTTGATATGATGATTTACAATGACATACATGAAGATATATATACCCACTGACGGGTCATGAGGTTGATGGGACATGTCCTTTTGTTAGGTCATCTCTTTTAGATAGGATGTGTCCTTTCATTTATTTTTTATTGCTATTGTTTATAATTTATTGTTATTTATATATTTATGTTTATATGTTGGTATATGTATGTTTATTACATATTACATTGTTTTCTATGCATTTTTTAGTTTTAAAATAATTTATTACTTACTGTTTTTTGCACTTTATGCACAAATTTGTTTAAGGAAATGAGTTGTAAGTTTGATTTAAGTGTCATTAATCATTTATTGCATTATAGTTTGACTCTTAAAGTCACCTAGGTATTTCTCCGGTGGTTAGCAAGCACTAACCCAAAATTTAGAGAAAGAGTATGTGGTGACAATTTACTATTTCTGGTTACCTTGGAATGGTTGCTTTCAAGTGATAAAATTTTGGTGTTGTGGTTGGGGAGAAAGCCATGCTTCTTCGCATTATGACATTGGTGAGTATTTTTATTACAAATTTTCATATTCATTTGGTGAATCCACCGATATTGAGAACACCCAGGATGTCATCCAGGTTTGATCCAAATTAGGGTTTTTTATCCATTCTTGTACAAACACGAAGAGCATGGAAAGAATACGTGGAGAAAATGTACTATTTCTAGTTAGGAACTAGATGGTTTCAAGTGATAACATTTTGAGGATGATGATTTGGATGGTGAGAATGTTTCTGCTACCCCTTCTTCTCCCCTCATTGAAATAGAATTAATTGAAGCTAATAAGGATAGCATGGTAGATGAAATTCTTTGTATGCATAAAGGTGTGTTTATTTCTTGTGGTGTTTTTTTTGATGACGAGCACAATTTAGAGCTCGAGACAATGATATCCCTTAGTAGTTGTGTTGAATTTGAAAATGAAGTACCTCTACATCATGGCATATATATTTTAGTTTAGGTTGAATGTGATTTTTCTAGCATTGAGGAGGTGATATTATTTATTCTTATTTGAGCAACATGATGGGTTTTTTTAATATGGTAATGGTTTGTCAACATGAATTGATTTCAACATCTTGCCCAGATTTAGGAGGTTCAATTGACCTAGTTGAGAAGTGCGCAAAGGATTTCTTAACACCTAGACTTACATGCATGATTACTCCTTATTGCAAGAACATTATCGTTCTTGCAATTACCAATTTTGCTAGTTTGCTATCCTCGACCATGACTGCTAAGTTTCTCGTCTTTTAAACCTCTATCCAGTCATTATCGCTATGTGTACATGATGATTCATGCTCTTCATAAGTTGGTCTTGTTTTCTCCATCATATTGATCAAGCAAGCATACATGTTATTATTTTAAATCTTTTGGGCTTTATTATTATACATTAACAATATATTATTATATTGTTAAAGATAAAATTTATTGGGTTTTTAATCCAATCATGAAAGCCACATTTCAGGTTATATTCAAGGCCAACATCAAAGGTTCGAGCTTGAGTCACAAAGAAGTGCTCATATGGTGCACCCAAGCATCAAAAACATTCACAAAGCCCGAGCCAAAACATTGTCAGTGTCACGCATCAAGAACCAAGGAGGGAACCCACAAAGAGTTAAAACCCATGCACTATGCTTCGATTGGTGTTTCCTGCACTTGGATATATGAATAATTAAAACTCCATTCACTTTGTATATGTGGGATGAATCCCATATTAAAATAAATGGAAATGCCACACACCAAGTTACAGTTTCAGATGTTTGGAGAGATGGGGCACAATCATGACTGCTAATTACGTATCTTGACAAAGATCTGCAAATATCTAGAGGAAATGGGGGTGGAATTTTTGTACTGGTCAAAGAAGGAAGTTTTCTTTTAAGTTTGTAAACGTTGAAGATTGAAAACAACTACTTCGTTTACTTCTTTCAAAGTTTGGACGTTGTCAACCAGAGAAAGCATAAATGCTTGTTATACATGCAACACTTTTTTCCTCTGTTTTAGCCACTATCTTCAAGCGCAATTTCCCAAAGGATGGAAATGAATTTTTAGAAACCAAACGAGGTTTTTTAAGGGAACAAGCCCATTCACAAAACACTTCTCAATTTTTATACAGGTGTCATGGTTTGGAAGATTCGAATGAATCTTTACAACCCATTTTTCCAGATTTAAACATGGAATGATTTCTAGTCATTAAATTTGGGCATGGTTTTCGAGAAAATGGAGGAGAATTTTTGAAAACCAAAAGAGGTTTTTATTGGGAACGTTCCCATTCACAAAAACCTCTCTCAAGTTTTACACAACTATCACGGTTTTGGAAAGACGAAGGGATCTTTGAACCCTGTTTTTCAGGAATTCGCCAGATTTATTTTTCTAAAAATAACTCATAGACAACAGTCGATAAACCACCACATCAATTCAACTTGGAGATCATATATTATCTCCTCCTTGATTATTGTAAACATAAAAATAAAGATGGAGGAAGAGGTTTTCATATCCGTTTCTTTTGGATCTTGATAATTATGTATTCTTTCTATATAAACTCTGCAAGAGGAGAACTAAAGAGGGGGCCGGAGTTTTTGGCAAAGTCCAGAGAGAGGCATGCGTGTGTTTTCATTGTAAGCTCGAGGGCAGTTTTTTCGTTCTATATTTCAACATTAGAGCTATATGAAGACCTTTTTATCAGTTTGTGTTTTTTGTCTTGTTTTCTTATCATTTTCCCTCCTGTCTGAATAGAACTCATGCACTATAGATTTCCTGTGCATTATGATTTAGTGTGCTTACTTTGTACCTGTAAATTTTATTTAGATATCAAATTTTCATTCTCAGAAATATTTTCCGTTTATGAAGATTTGTTTTTATGGATTATGCAAGTTTACGTTGATAGTGAAGCATGCATTTTTCATATTTGTTTTTCCGCATTCCTCTATCTATCCATACTATTATCAACCTTTGTCTAGTAGCATGTTTGATTACCTTTGATCAATGAAATATGTCGAAGGCTCCATGCCCAATGGTTTTGATCACTGATCTTTACATGTGCTAATCTATTTTTTGCCTCACTCTTTCTATTTCAATTTTTCTGATCCACCAACTCAAACTTAAACAAAAAATCACAACAATTAAGATGTGTTAGGTTTGTCTCTATTGTAGTCTAGAGGCAACTTCTAGCATCAACATCTTGTTTTCACTCCAATATTTCATGAAAACATCAAGAATACCAGCTCGTGAATCTACTGAATAAGCCTCCAAATTTTTAAACCATAGTAGAGCATCTCCTTGTAGAGATTGAGAGAATGTCCTCATGAATACATCCTCACGGATGATTTGTAAAATATCAACGAACCATTCAAAAACAACCATGTGTTGCTCGACTATCACATTATCTTCTCCATTGAACATGGGAAGATAATCTAAAAATTTGGGAGGATAATCATTTTGGAAAAAAAACAACTTCAGAGGTTTATAACCTTCTCTGATCTTGGATTGAACATAAGTGAGTTGGCCCCAATATGGATTAGTAATGACTTAAGGAGGTGATAAATCAACTTTTTTATTCACAGGTTTGCAAGATGAGTTAATTTCAGGAGGAATTGAGATATGAACCACGTGATTGCCGCATGATTCAGATGGAGGAAATGTATCTAGACCAACAATATAGGAAGAAGACAAACTTTCTTTTTCCAATGAGGGATATGAAACGGTTGGCTTATGATCATCCGAATATACAAAGAACAGTATAATCATTTTGACATGCAACGAGAAAGATATGAAAGAATTTATGAAAAAGAATATAATCTCATGGATGAAACTCATAAATTGATACCTGGTATTTCCCTTCCTTCTTTTCATCTTTCTGTCGGCTGGGCTCATTCTCCAGTGGAGTCTTTTGATCGTGGAGTCACCAAGTGAATGATACAGTCACTATTTGTGTCTAACTCTTGTTCACTATCAAGAGCTTAGAGTTGATCGTTGTCATTCTCCCAGGGAGTATTTCTTCAATTCCATCCCCAACAACAATGCCATAAGATGTTGGTGCTAGAAGTTGCCTCTAGACTGCAATAGATCCAAGCTTAACACATCTTAATTGTTGTGATGTTTTGTTTAAGTTTGAGTTGGTGGATCATGAAAACTGAAAGAGAAAGAGTGAGGCAGAAAATGGATTAGAACATGTAAAGATCAATGATCAAAACCATTGGGCATGGAGTCTTCGACATATTTCATTGATCAAAGGTAATCAAACCCACTACCAGAAAAAGGTTGATAATAGTATGGATAGATAGAGGAATGCAAAAAAACATATATGAAGAATCCATGCTTCACTATCATCTTAAACTTGCATAATCCATAAGAAGAATCTTCTAAAACGAAAAATATTTCTGAGAATGAAAACTTGATGTCTGAAATAAACTGTACAGGTACATAGTAAGCACACTAAAGCATAATGCACAAGAAGTTTGTAGCGCACGAGTTCTATTTAGATAGGAGGAAAAATGATAAGAAAATACGACAGAAAACACAAACTGATAAAAAGGTCTTCATATAGCTCTAATGTTGAAATACAGAAAGTAAAAACTGTCCTCAGGCTTACAATGAATACAAACATATGCCTCTCCCTGCCTCTCTTCGACCTCTGCCAAAAAACCCCGCCCCCCTCTTTAGTTCTCCTCTCGTAGAGTTTATATAGAAAGAGTACATAATTATCAACATCCAAAAGAAATGGATATGCAAACCTCTTCCTCCATCTTTAGTTTTCCGTTTCCAATAATAAAGGAGGATATAATATCTGATCTCCAAGTCGAATTAATGAGGTGACTCATCGACTGCGATCTATGAGTTATTTTTAGAAAAATAAATCTGGCGAATTCCTGAAAAACATGGTTCAAAGATCCCTTCGTATTTCCAAAACCGTGATAGTTGTGTAAAAAGCGAGAGAGGTTTTTGTGAATGGGCCCATTTCCAATAAAAACCCCTCATTTTTTTTCAAAAATTCTCCTCCAGTTTCTTGGAAACCATGCCCAAAGTTAGTAACTAAAACATGAAATCATCCAATGTTTAAATCTGGAAAAATGGGTTGTAAATATTCATTCGAATCTTCCAAACCATGATACCTGTATCAAAATTGAGAGAGGTTTTTTTGAATGTGCCCGTTCCTGCAAAAAACCTATTTTGGTTTCCAAAAATTCATTTCTAGACTTTCGTAAAATGCGCTTGAAGACATTGACTAAAAAAGGGGAAAAAGTGTTGCCTGTATAACAAGCATATTTGCTTTCTCTGGTTGACAACGTCCAAAATTTGAAAGAAGTAAACAAAGTAGCTATTTTCAATATTCAATGTTTACAAACTCAAAAGAAAACTTCCTTCTTTGACCAATACAAAAAGTCCACTGCCATTTCCTCTAGATATTTGCAGATCTTTGTCAAGATACGTAATTAGTAGCCATTATTGTGTCCCATCTCTCCAAACATTTGAAACTGTAACTTGGCGCTTAGAATTTCCATTTATTTTAATATGTATGAGATTTATCCCACATATACAAAGTGAATGCAGTTTTAATTATTCATATATCCAAGTGCAGGAAATACCAATCGATGCATAGTGCATGGGTTTTAACTCCTTGTGGGTTCCCTCCTTGGTTCTTGATGCATGACTCTGAAAATGTTTGGGCTCGGGCTTTGTGAATGTTGTTGAATCTTGGGCGCACCATATGAGCACTTATTTGGGACTCAATCTTGAACCTTTGATGTTGGCCTTGAATATAACCTGAAATGTTGCTTTCAAGATCGAGTTAAAAACCCAATAACTTTTTTCTTTAACAATATAATAATATATTGTTAATATATAATAATAAATCCCAAAAGACTTAAAATAATAACTATTATTCTTCCTTGATCAAGATTATGGAGAAACCAAGACCAACTTATGAAGAGCATGAATCATCATGAACATATAGCGATAATGACCAGATAGAAGTTTGAAAGATGAGAAACTTAGCAGTCATGGTCGAGGATAACAAACTAGCAAAACTGACATTTGCAAGAACGAAAACATTCTTGCAATAAGGAGAAATCATGCATGTAAGTCTAGGTGTTAACAAGATCTATTTTAGATAACAACATAGAATAGCTCAAGGTTTTCCTCTTTTTTAGATACATATATGTTATTTAATTAAATGCATAATCAATCATACTTGGTCCCTTTCTTTTCTTCACTGGTTGAGCACATGAAAACACATATTCTAATCAACAAAATTCATAGCTGGATTCATTGAAGGTTCGATTACATAATATGTTTTGTAAGGTCAATTGATTACACAAATGGATTCATTGGTTTTTAGAGTATGATGATTTCTCAAGATCTTTTCATGTCATGCCATGTATGGTAGAAAATGTAACTCCACACTTGTATGATTGCCTTAACTTGAAGCTCAATAAATATACAAATAGTCACTGTTGGTCTTCCCTAACGGGTGACTCTTCCTATCACCTACGACTATTCATATTTACAATAATGTCACAAGTATTGCAATCCCAAGGATTACGTGTCAACAATCCCCCTTTTAATTTGAAGGTGATTGTGAGTCCAAGCATCATTATGGAATTTTCAAATTTTCTCTTCCAAGCACTTTAGTGAAGATGTTTGCAATTTGCTCATCTGTGGAACAATGTCTCAAGTGAATAGTCTTGGCCTCTACATAATATCGAATAAGGTGATACTTTGTGTTGATGTGCTTAGTTTGATCATGGAATCTCGGATTCTTGGCCAACTTGATTGCAAAAGTATTGTTAACTAGAAGAGAAGTAGAATCCACTTGTTTCTCTTGCAAATATTCAAGTGTTTTCCTCAACCACACAATCTCCTTCATTGCTTCTATAGGTGCCACATATTCTACCTCTATTGTGGAATCTGCTGGAACCGACTGTTTGCTTGATCTCCAGGAGACAACTGCCGATCCAAGACTCATAATATAGCCCTAAGTTGACACTCCATTTTCCTTATCCCCAACAAAGTCTGAATCAGAATATCCGATCAGGTTGAAGTCATCCACCTTAGAGTACCTGAGTCCAAAATCTTGATTTCCCTTCAAGCATTTTATAACTCTTTTTGTAGAAGACCAATGTCCTTCGCAAGGATTTTACATGAACCTACAAAGAATCCCAACAACAAATGAAATGTTTGGTTGGGTGGTAGTAAGATAGATAATACTTCCCACAAGTTGTCTGTACTTGATTGCATCCTCAAATTCATTCCCTTCTTTTGATGTGAGTTTCAAATTCTGTTCCATTGGAGTAGAAACATGATTACACTAAACCATGCCAAACTTGTTCAACAATTCTCCAATGTACTTATTTTGGGAGATGAATATGTACTTTGGATTTTGAATCAGCTCAATGCCCAAATAATAGTGAAGATGTCCCCATTTTTTCATCTCAAAGCCTTTCTTCAACTCTTTCTTTATGGATGCAATGTAAGTTTCATTGTTCCCTGTTATCAACAAATTATCTACATATATTACAAGATATACAACCATTTTCCCAACTTTCTTGACAAACATAGTTGCATCATTAGGATTGTAGTGTTTGAAATTCAATTTTAGAAGATGCTCAATTAGCTTTTCATACTAGGCTCACGATGCTTGTTTTAGGCCATATAAGGATTTGATGAGCTTGCATACTTTCTATTCTTGTCCCTTCACAAAAATGCTTTCTGGCCAAGACATGAAAACATTCTCTTTCAAGTCTCCATTCAAGAAAGCAATCTTCACATCCATTTGATGAATTTTCCACTCATTCTGTGTTGCCATGGAAAATAAAGTATGGATGGTAGCCCATTTTGTTGTGGGGGAAAAAGTCTCCTCATAATCAACACCTTCTTTCTGTACAAATCCTTTTACCATGAGCCTTGATTTGTTCTTGTCAAGTGAGCCATTTGATTTGTACTTGTTCTTGAATACCCACTTGCAACTGATTGGTTTGGTTCTGAATGGAGGGTCCACCAACTTCCATGTTTCATTCTTGATGAGAGCATCATATTCCTTCTGCATGTATTCTTTCCACTCATTATGAGAAGTGGCTTCTTCAAAGGAAGTCGGTTCAGAGTTAGTAGATAAATTCAACTCATAATCATACAAAACATCCATGTCATCTGCATTACTCGAGTTTGATTTATCTACATCACCTCTATCTTGTCTTGAGGAAATTTTTGTTCCTGTCTTTTTGACCTCATCAGGATGAACACTTTCAAGTGTTTTTATGAGCCATTTTGGTGGACTTTTCTGAGATGGTCCATGTTGCTCAACTGATTGAGATGGTGCTAAATTCTCATCAAGAGTCAACTTTTCAATCCTCTTGATCACATGATCCAAATGAACTTCAGGTTTTGATGAAGTGGATGGAACTTCATCATGTGGGGGAGATGGTGCTTCAAAAGGAGATTCCAGAGATTGACCCAAGATAGGGATATCCACTTAAAGATTTGGAATCTCATCATCAAATTCATGATATGTCTTTACACAAGTGAATCCGTCAAGATGATCAAGCTGCCCCTAAAAAAATTCTTCATTTTTGGAGGATTCTAGAAATATTACATCTCTGGAAAGGATGAATTTCTTGTTTGTCTCATCGTAAAGACAATATCCCTTGGTGGTAATTGAGCACCCCAAGAAGATGCACTTCTGACTCCTTGCATCAAGCTTGCTTCTTTTCTCCTTAGGAATCAAGGCATAGTAGGTGGAACCAAAGACTTTGATACGCCTCATCGAATAAATGTGGCCATACCACATTTCATAAGGAGTCTTGTTTTCAAGAGCATGAGATGGACACTTGTTTTTCACATAAACTACACATAGAACTGCATCAGCCCAAAACATCAATCTTACATTCTTGAAAAACATCATGGAACGAACCATGTTTATGAGTGTCCTATTCATTTGTTCAACTACATTGTTATGTTGAGGATGATATGGAACTATGGTTTGATGCTTGATCCCAATTTGGCGAAGGTAGCTTTCAAATTCATTAGATGTATATTCTTTTCCATTATTAGTGAGAAGAGAGCCAATACGATATTGAGCTTCATTTTGGATCCATACATGAAAATTTTATAAGTTTCAAAAGCCAGTGATTTATCTTTCAACAAGTACACCCAACACATCCTGGTGTAATCATCAATAAAAGACGATATATTTATTGCCATTTATAGAAGGAACACACATAGGCCCACATAAATCAGAATAAATTAGTTCAAGTTTCCTACATGCTTTGGAAGTAGATTCATGACATGGTTGTTTTCTATGCTTTCTAAGGATACGAGCATCACATTGATTGAATTTCCTAGGAATAGTGGGAAAACTGGAAACACCATTATTTTTCAATATATGAAGGCTATCATAATTAATATGACCAAATATACCATGCCACAAAATACTAGATGACATTATACCTTCACCATGATGATAGATGTATGCAAAATTCTGTGCATGAGCAGATGTCCCTTACAACTTCAACAATCTTCCATCTTCCATTTCCAGTCATGAGAACCACGTTGTCAGAATCCTTCCTTATTTCAAATTTTCCACCAAAGATATGAATAGAGTGGCCTTGTTGTCGGATGTGAACAAGGGAAAACAAGTTCCTTTGCAACTCATGGAGATAGAGCATGCAAAAGAAAATCTAGGAATCTAGGCTAATTAAGTCTAATGGTGCCCATTCTCGAAGCTTTGAGACTCTATTTATCTGCGAAATACACTACACCATCTACATTGTCATTGAAGTCTTCGAAGAAGTCTTTTCAGAATGTCATGTGGAAGGTTATACCTATGTCAAGAAGCCATGCATCTCTCTAAGGAGTATATGAAGTGTTAAATAAATCTTTAGTTACTCCTATATTGCAATGGGAAATAATGTAATGAATAGATTCAGGTGGTTTACCTTTTGCTGGTTCTGAAGTTTTACCTTTGTCTTCTTTCCAATTTTGTCTATCTTCTTTGATCTTCTCCCATGGGAATTTGTACTTATTCACTTCATGTGACCCATTCTTTTTTCAACAAGTACAATGAAGATTGGATCTATCACCTTGGTTGTGTCTACCCCCTTGCTTATGAAATTTTTTCTTCCATGTCCACTTTTGTTGCTTTCTCTTCTAGAAGAATCATGTAGTTGAATATTCTCTTTCTGAGTAAGGAATACAATTTCACCATTGGAATTTGATGACTTCTTTCCAAAGTCTTTCTCACGTTTTGCAACTTTCTCCACCAAAGTGTCAAATGAAATGGATTTCATCTAATCACTAGCTTGCAAAGATTCAAGGTATTGGGAATATGTGGGGTAGAGAGCATTAATGGAGGTTGTGTGAAAGGAAGATCTATATTCAAACCAGTGACATTAATGCCATGCATTATGGCTTTGATCTCATAAGTTAAATCCGCCGGGTCATCATTATTCAACTCTAGGTTGAAGAGCTTCACCATTAGTTGTATGAGTTCCAGTTCCGAGTGTATGTCATACAAGTAATTCAATCTCTTCAAAGTACTATATGAGTTGTTAGTAGAAGTAATATGACAACTCACCTCATCAATAACAAACACGATAAGGCTTTTCCTATAGTGCTACTAGCAACTCATGATTCCTTTGGAAAAGGGAAGGTTGTTTCACCTAATGCTTTAAAATTGTTCTATAAAAAATGACACAAGTAACCTAACATGTTCCTACTTGAATTTGAAGTTGTATGTCGAGGCCATGGTTATATCAAAGATGAATAAAATTTGAAGCTATTTCCATCCACTCTCAAGAATTCAACAATGAAATGGTTCACGGGTTTGAAGGGAGATTGATCAAACATGCAAAGAGATGAAACAATCCTTTTTGGACAAATGTCAATAATTTCAATAACTATACACCCAAAGGAAGAAACCTTGACGTGAACATATGAGCAAGAATCTTGAAGAGTATATTGTCGATATTCTTGAATACTTCCTCCATAAGTTCTCACAACATGGGTACAATGAAGAAACAATAAAAATCAAGTTCTAAAGTGGAATGAGAGATGAATCTTGTATGTAACTTGAATTGATGTCACGAAGGAACTTGGGCATGAGTTCCCTTCATGACATTAAAGCATTTTTCCTCTATTGATCTAAATGTTCAAGGAAGCAGGGAAGAAGAAACCCATTAAGATTACAAGAAGGACCATTTACATGAAAAGATTTAGTGGTTTTAGGAAATCTAGATGGTGCAATGGAAAAGAAAATCGATAACATACAAAGAGAGTTTATGGAGGCCATCTTGTCCTCCATAGTAGCACAACTTGTAACATAGAACTTGAAATGTAAGAAAGAGGAGCAATAAGATCATTTTACATTGTTTTTTCCTAGTTGTTAAAAACACCATGCTAAGAATTGTTGCTTTTTTTTCCTATTAATGTGACCCAAGAGAAATTCAACATATATGGTGAGGATCATCATGAAAAAAACAATACTAAGTTGGTGTATATAAAGACAACCATGCAAAGTGGAATCCAAGTATTTTCTGAATTCCATATTATGTAGATGCAACAATGGAGAGAATAATGTAATGGAAAATGTTTATTTTTGTGCTCTCTTATACATGTATATAACAATGTTACGTAATAGATGACAACTTTGCATAGATAACAACAATATTTGGATATTTTTCAAAGATTCTCTAAATTCCCTTTGAAATTTGTAAGAAAACATCAAATGCCATGCGAATAATACCTTAACATTTACATTTTTAGTTTATATTTTGAAATAAACTTACAATTTCGTCGTCACAAATTTTAACATACATCAAAATAAAGTGTTTGAAGAAAACATGAATGTAAGAAAAGTTTTTGTGCTCACACTCAAAAAATACTTTAAAATTTATTATAATTTTTTTTAATAAAGAATAAACAAATATAAAAAAAACAATATACAAAATTTAAATTCAAATAAAAAACATTAACAATATAAAAATTATTATGTACAAAATTTAAATTCAAATAAAAAAACATTAACAATATAAAAATTATTATATACAAAATTTAAATTCAAATAAAAAACATTAACAATATAAAAATTATTTAATTACATAACTGTAAAAAAAAAAAGCAATACAGAAAAATTAAATTCAAATTAAAAACATCAACCATATAAACAATATTTAATTCTTGATCTTCATTTGATTCATTGTTTCAAACCTTGTTTTTCATTTGATTCTTTGTTAGGAAAAGCCATTTTATTGTATTTAAAAAAATGATTGATTTTGACTTTATTTTCTTTTTAAATTTAAATTTGTTTTATTTTAAAATTTATTTATTTATTTATTTTAATTTGTTTTTATTAAAACCTTACAAGCATAAAGAAAATTCAAAATTAAACAATTATTGTTGTTATGAAATAAAATTCAAACTTAAGTAATTATTATTATTATGAAAACATTACAAATATAAAAAAAATTCAAGTTACTTACAAAATGTAGCCTCCTCCCAAAAGTAAAGCAAAAACAAATAGAAGAATTGTTGATTTTATTTTTACATATATTAAAAATAACAATAAAATTTCCCTTAGATAGGTTGCTAGATGAGAACATTAGAAATGATGGGGTGATAATACCCACATAAGATATTGGACAAGGAAAGCATCATTAAAAATAGAGGAGAGGGGGCTTAAATCTACCTCTAGTTACCACATATATATGGGATCACTCTTATGCATGATTAGAGTGTGATGTGGTCGGAGGCTCAACAAAGTTGAAATGGCTTGTCTACTTTTTTACAATCTCACAAATGTGAGGTCTCCCTCTATTAGGACTATAAATCTTCCTTACAAACTTGGTAAACACTAGAATGATTGTAGGATGGGCTCTAAAACCTATCTTCACTCTATATTCCATTGCTTTACCTCTACTAACAAAATGAACAAGGGTGAACCAATCTCGGTTATGGGCTCTAATACCTATCTTCACTCTATATTCCATTGCTTTCCCTCCACTAACAAAATGAACAAGGGTGAACCAATCTCGGTTTGCGAGAACCTTGACATTAAATGCTATGAGTATATACCTCCCAAGAATGATTTTGGCGTTGGCCCTAGTGCAAAGCATTAACCAAGCAAGTTGTTTATGGGGTGTCCACTATTCTTGAGGATGAAATCTCATACTTTGTTTATGAATTGGGAGTGACTCCATCATACACAACATGGATTATCCAGTTCCATGCCTCTTTCAAGTGAAACTACTCCAAGGAGGCTTACTAGGGGGTTGCAAGACTAGAGAAGGAAGCAAGGTTGGGACATAAGGGGAAAGATCTAGAAGATGACAATCCCTATGCTATTCCTCTCATAGATACCGTGCACACCAAAGGGCATTACACTTTTTATAGACCATCCTTGACATGATGTGGCACATACACTCTTTCATTGCCTCCAACATCGATGACCAAAGGAACTATAAAGACCTAGTGTCTAACATGCTTGCATATTTGGAAATGGCCCTATTACCCATTTCAAAGCACTTGGTGATCTAAATTATGTTGAGATCGAAATGAAGAGTAATGACATGGGAAATAACATAGAGATATTGCAAAGTGTATAGTAATATAATGCAACCCAAACTCTATTAAGGAGTGAAATAGTGAAAACACTACAATATACAAAGCAATAAAAAATGGCATAATAGTGGTAGCTTATCTATGAAAAGAGATGTGTCAGCTATATTCATTCAAGAAAATCCAATTATAATAGGTTGAAATTTCCTTTTAACATAAAGTATAAAACCATAAGAGGAAAAATTCCTTAAGATTAAAACTCCTAACCCTAGGAGATAAGGTGGCAAAAGGAATGCAAGCCCCACAGAGACTAGTTGACATGTCAACTTCTTGGGGCCACAAATTTCACATAGGAAATTTGTTTGGGGTGTTTCTTGGACATTACAAAGCTTATTTTGAGATCTATGTGTTTGGATGGCTTAGAAATCATAGAATGCCAACTTGTGTTAATTGTCAAAAACACATGGGAAGTACTTGAAAAATACAACAAAAGTTCAGGACATACAAAATTTCTATAGAAATAGCAAGGTGTAGGATTGTTTCTAAGTTAGTGGAAGATGTGGGTGGCCCCCTATATCCATTTGGATCAATCGACCCCTTTAGGAAGCAATGTTCCCCATTGTGTTAAGTTTCTCCATCAAATGGGGCATTTTTACTGAATCTGACTCCTAGTGAATCACTTATCTTAGTGAAGAAGACACCTTACTTTGACAACCTAATAGAGTGGTATGATATCTTGGTGTGTGCTCTTTGTCTTGATGTACATGACCCTACCAACTGTATCTTTCTCAATGTAACTAGGCTTGAGTTTTGTAGGGAAAAAATGCATTGCCACCTCCAAGGTATTCAATAGAGGTGGAAAATATGGTCAAACCAAGGTATTCAATAGAGGTGGAAAATATGGTCAAATCAACTTCACATTAAATACATGGTGTAAGCCAAGGAAAGGTGGAATA
>ML798529.1:69199-89067 GCA_009831015.1 Picea engelmannii | reverse complement strand
ACGGCATCGTGGATCCCCTCGAACTAGGTAATCGTTAACCTACAGTTCGAATCGTGAGCGACTGTCGCAGTCTGCCCTCACGCATCGTGGGTCCTCTCGAACTAGGTAATCGTTAACCTACAGTTCAAGCCACGGCGGGAGTGCTAATAGGCTGTGGCAGGGCTGCTGTCACACCTCTCCCTCACTCTCTCTGGAACTTGTGTGTGGCCCCTTTACTCCATATGTGAGTCCGGTCGGTAAGCTATCGTCAGCCTGCATCATCAACCATCATGTCAGATCATGTCAACAACATATCATGAAATCAATAGCATATCATCAAAACCACACAATATAACTGTAAATGGAAACAACTCAAATAGACCACTCCCTGACTCAATCCGGAGTCCAAGGGAGTTCCATCGATGCCTCTGCATCCTCAAGGTCCGAAACCCTGCACACTCAATGAAACTGAGTTAATAGCACCTGTATATAGCAATAGTAAAACATCCTGTCATCAATCATGACGCATCATCATCAAGGTTAAGTGGTTCATCATCATAAGAATCCAGATCACTTGCGAGCAAGTGTCCTCAAAGAATAAGTTTGTCAGTGCGCCAGAGCGAGATGTTACATCTATATGAACCTATGCCACATACAATTTCTCAACCATATGTCCTTTTTGTTGATAGGGTTTATTGTTTAAGCATGGAACAAAACTATTTTCTCCATGAGCTTGTTTTAATTGAGAGAGATTCTTACTATTAGGATATTTAGACACTAAGGATTTAGTTAAGATAAACTTGGTCTAATGTGTTATTAGGTTAAAGTGTGTTTCTTAGTGTGTTTCTTTAGTACACATTTGTATGCATTTGTAATCCGACGATCATGATATGTTCTAGAGATAGAGTGATTTGACGACTCATATTCTCCTTGATCTTAATGACTACATTGATCCATGGCTTTACACCCGATTGGTCCATGGTATCTATTTAAAGAGCATGGAGGGTCATTTGTTGATGATCAATTGTGAGAAATCCTCTTGTAATATTTTTCTTTTGAATTAATAAATTGCCTCACGTGGCCATGTTGGTTGGGGCCGTGGATGTTTCCCCATTGGAGTTTTACCATGTAAAAACATCGGTGTGTTTATCTCTGATATGGTTGTGTGAGTGGTTACTAAAGGTGTTTGTCCTATGTTGAAGTACATTGTGTTGTTGAACATGGTATCAATGCACTCATTCAAGTGAAGGTAAAACCATATAGTTTTCACCTCACCAAGTTGTAATCAAGGATTTAAAAAATCCTAAGCATGTCCTCACAAATGGAATTGTTGATGATATTACCAGGTTGTACAAGTTTGATAACTTTGGGTCATTTTCCATCAGTTTTTGTTGCTCATAGCGATAACTTGAGAAAACTTTGGCATAAACGGTTTGGTCATCTAAACTGTCGCTCATTGCAACAACTATGCAATTAACATATTCCAACTGGTCTTCCTCTTGTTTCTTGTAGAGATGGTGTTTGTGGTGGTTGTGTTCTCGGAAAACATCATAAGAACAATTTTGAAAAACGTGCCTCTTGACAAGCCTTAGTCCCTTTGTAGCTTGTTCACAGTGATTTATGTGGTCCACGTTCTTCTCCTTCTTTCTCTGGGTGCAAGTACTTCTTAACTTTCATTGATGACTTCCAGACTCACTTGGGTTTACTTCTTAAAAATTATGAGTGAATTTTTTGACAATTTTTTGGCCTACAAGGCCCTTGTAGAAAAACAATTTGGACATTAACTTCAAAAGTTAAGAACAACAAATACGTGAACAATTTTTTTTACAAGTTATTGCACTAAATAGGGCATTCAAATGCAACACACTGTTCCATATACACCACAATAAAATGATGTTCATGGGAGAAGAAGCATGGAATAAAATTAAGCTAGATGTAAGCCATTTCCATGTATTTGGTAGTGTAGCATGGGATCATATTCATGATGAGAAAATGAAAGCATTGCAACATAAAAGTGAGAAGTGCATTTTTGTTGGATATTCTAAAGATGTCAAAGGCTACCGACTTCTTCAACCTCATTCCGATGAAATTATTATTCGAAGAGATGTTAAATTTAATGAAAAAATCTTGGCCTGCAAGCCTAATTCGATGTTTGTTCCATCTTCTATTCCTATTTAGGTTTCTTCTTCTTCAGATGATGACAGTGAGGATGAAAATACACCTCCGCCTACTCACCTTCCTCCAGATGAGTCGATTGAACATGAACCTACACTAGTTCCATCACTTCCTAGATGGGTCCATTCAAATCGAGAAGCAGGTGGTGATTAGCGTCAGACACATTCACAGTTCCAATGAGTCTCTTCTCTTTTATGTCAAGTCTCAGAGACTCATGATCTCAAAACATTTTCAGAAGCTTCAAACCATCTATATTAGGACACAATAATGAATGAAGAATATTTTTCATTAATGACGAACTATACTTGGGATCTTTTTCCTCTTCGGAAATGAATAAATCTTTTTAGGTGTAAACTAGTGTATGGAACTAAGCATGCATCAGATGAAAGTATTGAAAGACACTAGGCCCGATCAGTTGCCAAATGATTCTCTCAAGTTGAAGGCACAAAATAATGAAACCTTTTCCCTCGTAACCAAAATGAATTCCATTTGCCTTGTTCTAGCCCTTGTTTTCTCACATAAATGGGAGGTCCATCAAATGGATGTTAAATCCACCTTCTTGCATGGGGATTTACAAGAATAAATCTACATGGAACAACCTCATCGCTATGTTTAGAATGACTCAAGCCTTGTTTTTCACCTTAAGAAATCTCTTTATGGTCTTAAGCAAGCTCCTTGAGCTTGGTATGCCAAAATGGAAGCTTTCTTCTTGACACTAGCTTTTCTACATGTCATTCTGACCCTAATGTCTATACCAAAAAAGTAGCAATCCATCTCATAATTCTGGTTCTTTATGTTGATGACCTTATACTCACTGGTAGCGACCCTAAACTTTTAACCCATGTGAAATCCAACCTTAAAAATAAATTTGAAATGACAGACTTAAGATATTTTCATTATTTCCTTAGCCTCCAAGTGATGTAGGAGCATCGACCTACCCCCACCTCATCATGGAAAACAAGCTTCTCAATGGAAAATTTGTTGAAGGACGATGTGATTTCCTCAAAGTGAAGTATATGATGCCCGATGGTGGTTGTGAGGCTGATGTTCCGGTTAACTCCTTGGTTCTTAGCGCCAGTTCTATGTGGAGTGCCAACTTGTTCAAAGGGGCCTGTATCTCAATGGTTTAGAGCCAAAACAAATCACTGCAAGTGATGAGAAAGGTCATGAGTTGAACCACGAAACTGATATTTGAACAGTACAAGATGAGGAGCACATAGAAAGCACAAGGACAAAGGATAATGATGGTGAAGTTCCTATGAACTTCATGAGAGTTGAGAAGGTAGAAGAGACTCCAAATGTGAATTATGGTACGGTGGACAATGAGATTGTTGAGCATTATTACTGCAAGGGACATTTCAGTCCTTTTCGTGAGGCCATAACCCACAGCTCCGAGGATCAAAATCAATGATTCTTGGGACCCCAAGATTTGGTTTTCATCAAGTGGTATCAGAGCGGGAAAATATTTTCTGCATGAAGAGTGGGTAGATGCAGAAGCCAAATAAGAGAAAGGAGTGCTCAGAAGGTTCTAGCGGAAGGAACCAGGAATACCAAAAGGCCAAGCTCAGGAGGAAGCTTGGTGAGGTATTGGGTAGCAGGTGCAAAGGCTTAGTTGCATCTCACTGACTGAGCATGAAGAAGCTCAACATGATGCATGAGGAAAAAAAAGACCAGAGTGAAGATGGAAGCAACAATGAAGACACATAATCAAGATATCATGAAGATTTTATACTCTAGGAGTTTGATGTAGGAGCATCAACCCACCCCCACGTCATCATTGAAAACGAGCTTCTTAAAGGAAAAGATATTGAAGGACGACACAATTTCCTCATAAATACACATCTAGAAGGATCCCGTTGAATGCATAAGTGTGAGTGCATGAGTAATGGACAAGGAGATTGTTTAGCATTATCGTTGTAAGGTACATTTTAGTCCTTTTAGTGGGCCTATAACCCACAAGTACGAGTATAAAAATCAATGATTCTCGGGACCCCAAGATTTGGTTTTCATCACCAAGTATTGCAAACCAAGAAACAAATTTTTCTTTCCTAGTTTAAGTATGCTTGTGACCTTCTTTGCTGCTTTCACATGGACAATTCTAAACCATCTTCTTCTCCCTTCGAGTTTGGAGTCAAACTTGTTGCCACCTATACTACTCTAAAAGTTCATGCCACTTTGTATCATCAATTAGTAGGTAGCCTCCTCTTATTTCCCGGTATATGCAAACACCCCATGAAAGCCATTGGAAAACATTTAAAAGGATACTTCGGTATATCCGCGGTACAATACCATTTGGGATACATTACAATTTAGGGGGGACTCCTTTGTTGGTTGGTTTCACTGACTCAGAGTAGGCCTATGACTTTGATGATCGAAAGTCTACTGCAGGTTATGTTTTAGACCTTGGTTCTGGACCTGTCACTTGGGCTTGTAAGAAACAACAAGCTATTGTTCTTTCTTCAACAAAAGTAGAGTATTGAACAACAATTAATGCAAGTCAAGAAGAAGCCTTGTGGATTCGCCGGATCCTTTTTGAGTTTAGATTCAAGCAACAACATTCAACCACCCTCTGGTGCGACAATCAAAGTGCCATCAAGATTGCCAAAGATCCAGTTCAACATCAACAAAACAAACACATCGAGCTATACATGCACTTCATCAGAAAGCTCATTCATGATTGAGTTATTGAAGTGTTTTCCCCCCCATAGAAGATCAAGTTGCTGCCATTTTCACAAAGTCTCTTACAAAAGTGAAGTTTTCCAAACTTTGATCTATGTTAGAAGTTCAAGAAGTTGTTATTAAGGGAGGATAGGCTCTAATGCCTTCTTCCTTCTATTGTGCCACATTTGTAAATCCTTCAATCATATCCCAAGTTGTTCTTAAGGGGGGATGTCTGTATATTTAAACACTTAGGAGTTAGTTAAGATCAATTTGGTCTAATGTGTCATTATGTTAAAGTGTATTTCTTTAGAATGCATTAGTATGCATTTTGTAATATGACCAATCACAATATGTTCTAAGGTGTTTGTCCTCTATTAGAATATTGTATGTGTGTCAAACACTTACAACCCTCTATTGTTGTTTTCAATAAGTTTCAAACAATCTCTTTTATTGCTTGAATTTCTTGTTATTACTTGGCATTCCTTTTTGTTTCCTAGGATGTTCATTATTGTGATGTGGACAAATTTACTCTCTTTAGTTCTCTAGTTACATCAATTCAACAATGGGTACTCTATGGCTATGTGATATCCCCACACATAACTAAAGCTTTATGTATATATCTCAATCACTATTGTTTATTATGTTTTCCAATTAATATGTTGATTTTAAGCATTTATTTACTCAAAACAAAATGCAACACCATGGAGAATGTGACTCATTTACTCTTCTTGATATATCTATGTTTTGTAGTCTAACAACATAGACATAGTAATTCAAGATATTTCCTTAATTATTTTAAGCTTTTTACAATCAATGATAATATACTCTGGTTGTGAATAACTTTCACAAAAGCAAACCTGCAAATGAGATAAATGTCATTGTGAGTGATATTTATAAACAAAATTAAATAATAAAAAATGAAATAGCATAGATTTGTCTCAACCTAAAATCTTTTAAACTATAAAGAAATTTCACAATATTTTTCTATTTTCTCAATAAATTATTTAATAAACCAGCGTAAAACAAAACCTATTAATGATATTGAAAATTTACAGTGAACATATATGATATCACATACACCAACTGATATACAACATCATATGCAATGATGAAAACAATAATGCTTTTACTTTCATTTGCAAAAGCAACACCAATGAAACACAAAAGATATCAGCTTATAATTTCTTGTGAGAATATAAACTATATTATGGTCCATGGATAAGAAACGTATATCATGGATCCTGACATTAAGAAAATTGACTTTTATTATGGAACAAAAACCTATATTATGGATCATGACATTAAGAGAGTTGAAAACAAAAATATTTCAATGTAAACATTTTGCATTTCAAAAATTTAAAATTATGATGAAGGTCTGGTAGTTGTATTTAGAGAAAGGAGTCTTAGCCTTTATAATTTTGGTGAAAGAAGTTATGATAAAGCTTGCCACTTATATTCAGAGAAAAAAATGTAGTCTATACAATTTTGGTGAAAGAGTGTTTGTCACAACAGGTTATCTTTATCCTGTAGCTTATTGAAAGTGTTTATAATTATTATAATTTTTTTTAAAGTAGGAAAAATCTATAATACTTACATAGTTTTTGGATTAGTTTTTCTTGATACAATCTTAATACTTAGTTGCTGGTTTAATTTTTCTTGAAACAATGTGTAGAGAAAAATTAACCTCCTGAAATAACTTATTGCTGGTCCATAAAGCACAGACTTCCACTCCTGTCAAATATATTTAGGTTTTGGATAGTTAACCTGTTTCTTTATGTCAAAACAAAACAAGTTCTTAGCTATTCTTAAACATTGTTAAATCAAAGTTTAAGAATAGAAAACAATTTCTGTGTAAATAATATCCACAAGAAAGGGAGTATCCCTTAATCTCATCACAGAAAGTACAACAGTGAGGTCATGCTTTTTGAGAAACATTACAATATAAACTAAATTCATCCTCACAAAATTTGAACTTCAATTTTCTTTTCTGAATAAATATAAATATATTGGAGAAACACAAATTAATTCACATAGTTAAAAGGTTACTCAATCTACTGGTTAAAAGGTTACTAAATCTACTCTTTCCAGTATATTTAACTAATTCTATAGGTACAAAACATACTAGATTCATCATCAAGAAATTTACAGTTCAATTTTCTTTTTCTCAGTAAATTTACACTTCAATTTTCTTTTTCTCAATGAACATAAATACATTTGAGGAATACAAAGGTATATCAACTGAACAGAGCAATTAACCCTGATAAATGGTTACTATCTGGACAAAGCAATTAACCCTGATAAATGGTTACTATCTGGACAAAGCAATTAACCCTGATAATTGCTTATTATCTGGACAAAGCAATTAACCCTGATAAATGGTTATTATCTGAACAAAGCAATTAACTATAATAAAAGCTGATTGATTGAAAGCTGAAATCTTCCAAAATGACTCACAAATACATCAATCAAATCTCATACCCAGATCATGGAAATGAGCGAATTGGAAATTCCAGCATCTCCAAAGCTCAAGTTCATATGACGATAGTTTAATGTCTGTGATGCACCAGGAATTATATACGCCAATCTAAACGGCCGGCCCTCTGCAGCTTCTTGAATGTGAGAGCAACAGAAGGACCAAAGTAACTGTATTGGATCAGTGTGCAGAAACCTCCTCTGCACCCTCTGGCCATTAGGGAAACGGATACATACCCTACAAATATTGAGCCCTTTAACATCTTGTGGCTCCTCTGGCAGAGGTAACAGTAATTGACGTTTGACTCCTTGTGAGGATCCAGCAGCTGGTACTTCATAGACTTCTCTTTTCCGTTTATAGGGGCGACCCATGGAGCCGTTATCCATATAAGGTATCAATGGATCTGGATCAGTCATGCTTTTCCTCTTGAAAGATAATGGCGGGTGTACATAGTCGCATAATGTCTTGTTCTGAGTTTTTGAAGGAGATGGGAGAGATCTCCTCTCCAATGGACAAGTGAAAGCAGAAAATATTGCCCCAGGAGCTTGACCTTGATCATGGTTATGGGTATTGAATAACAGGATTGCTTCATCTAGCTGCCAGTTGCTTGCCTGCAGAAACTGCTGTGCCCTGTCTGTGGATTCTCCAACCATTTCCACAAAACAAGTAATCATATCCAGCTTATCTGCTGAGATCTTCATTGAAAGGAAGAAATAAGTGAAAATAGACACAAAGGAATAGCCAAACAAAGTCCTTGGACAGATGACCTGAAATCTGAAAATGGCCAGACACAGAGGGGCACTATATTTGCGAAAAACGGATGTAATTATGGATCAAAGTGTAGGGCTAAAAAGCCAATATAAACAGTACATGAACTTCCGCCATTGGACGCCTCCCTCCAGTCCAGCCTGCTTCTTAGGCTAATAAATATGTTTGTTTGATTTTTTAATTTAGATTTAATATATATGTAGAGTATTAGTTGAATAGAGAAAATTATTTTAATAAATGAGATAATTAGCTTATTGGAATGTAATGACTTTTGCTTTTGACAAGATTGAGTGTTCTACAACATTTCATCAAGCGTGCGGGGGGTGATCCCTCTCCTTTCAAAATATGTTTAATTTTTTTTTATAATGGCCAATGTATATATATATATATCACATATTATTTCAAAAGTATGTAATGATTATGGCAAAAGAAGTGTGTTTGTTCAATGAAAATTGGGTTTGGGTTTGGGTGGGTTTGGGTGTTGTGTTTGTTCAATGAAAATCGAGTTTGGGTGTTGTTTTTGCTTCTATTAGGATTTGAATTTTCACAATCACATATTCACCTCTAGTGAACTAGGAGGAAGTTGTTCATCAATGGACACTCTATTCTCATTTATTTAGGTTAAAAGGTCACTCTTATAATAGAAAATGATGTCCCAGCTCTTACGATGGGAATGAATATAATTTAAATTATAATTTTGACAATGTTTTAGGTGGCATGGTGTGTGACGTTTACAAAGCAAGTGTGCATTCACATGTAAAATGAACGAAGTAGGGTAGAATTCATGTGGCTCCAGGTGTACTATAAACAATATTTATCCTTGTTGCACCACTTGATAAGTGGAAAGTGCTTGCCATACAAGTTGAGAGGAAACATCTTGCCAAAATTCTCAACAATATATGTCAAGATTATTGCTTGTGATAGTTCAAGAGGCTTGGGAGTAGCAAATGAAAGCAAGGAGTTGCATATCCTTTTTGAAGGTTTTAATCTTATCATGAGGTTCACTAGATATCTTAAGGAATTTTTGGGGCACCTCAAGTCTTCTCTCTCCCCAAACATTGAAATGATGTGAAGAAGCACTTCTTGAAATCCATTATTTCAAACTCAAAATCCTGAGTCTGATATGTTGTTTTATAAGATTATTCTCCTTAGTGAAAAAATTCATTGGATAAAAAGATCAAAACTCAAAAAGAGGTTAAAGCATGGATTGCTAAGGGACATGAAACATGGTTATCACATCTCTCCCCTGGGTAAGAGATTCTTTGTGGGGTATTTTTTCATTCAAGTGGGGTAGGAATCTATCATTGGATGAGGTCCATGGTTTCTTACTTTAGAGGAGTTATATGTGAAATTTTTAGGGTATTTCTTAGGAGCCAATCCCTTATGTCAATTGTAAGAGGTGAAACTCATGTATCTTTCAGGTCTTCTTATAAGGATGCCTTATCAAGGTCCGCACAAGATGTCTATAATGAAGCACTTCAAAACCCATCACTGAGAGAGATCTTGACATAATAGTAGCTAATTTGTTCAATCTTAGAACACCAAGTTTAATCTATGGTTTTATAAAATATTGAAAAATATCATAACTTGGATTGTTGAACATTGGAAGTTGAAACAAAGTTATGTTATCTCTCTTTGTGGTAATACTTTCATTCCAAGAGGAGAACAAATCCATATTTGAAGGAGATCCATGGTTTCTTGATGGACGTATAATATATAAAATTATGGGAGAATGGTTGTAATCCTTAGACTAAAATTCACTCCAAATCCTTGGTTTGATTGCAATTGGCTTTCCTCCCCGTGGAGTTTTGGAGTGATTTTAGTCTAAAGACCATTGGAATCAAATTGGGATCCTATGTGAGTACGATGAAACTTAGAATGGAAAGAAGGCTAGCAAATTGTGTTAGGATTTTTTGTAATATGGATCTGAGTAAGCCCTTGCTTGATAAACTTACTCTAAAAATAATACGCAATGTGTTGAACAAAAAACGTATTATGAGAACATCCTATTGAGATGCCAATCTTGCCATGAATATGGTCACTTTAAGGCTTCATTTTCATTCAAATGGAAGGCACATTCTAACATGGAAAACATTATCCATTGTGTAGATCCCTACATAAAACCCTTGATGTGCAGGTAGGAACCATAAAAGGTGGGTCATTCACGATCCCAACCTACCCATTCATGGTTCCAGATATTTTTGTGAGAGAGTTTGCATGGTAGTTATTGTTTTCGTTCCAACACCAAGCAATAAAAAATCACAAATTAATCCCAAAGGTAGAATGCATTTTTAGTCGGAAGCAACATCAAAGTGAATGTATAATCTTCCAAGCTTGAATAATGGGGCCATAAGTCTCTTTTGGTCATTGGTAATGCCTTAGGTAAGTCTATTACCTTGCCTCTAGAGATCGAGGAGCTAGTAATTTCCAATACCTTTTCTCAAATATGTATTTACAGGATTTGAACAAAGGTCTTCTTGATAAAATTGTGTTCGAGAGTAAGAGCCAACACTGGACACAAGTACTTTTGGATTATGAACATATTTCTTTCCATTATACATTTTCTTTTGAGCATGAGCACGTGGAATATTATTGCTTGAAAGTAAAGGTTTTGTAACCTATAGTGTAGAAGAGTAGCAAACCCACCAATTGGAAGGACTTGATGAAAAATAATGTTTGGGTGGAACCGAATAAGGGTTTAGAGGACCTCAGCCTATAACTTCTACAAATGTTTCCACTCCACCCACTAACAATTGTGATGCAGACTGTTAGACATTAATCTTGTGATGAATTAGGACTCAACTGCCAATCTCCTCTCCTTGCTGATCCTTTTGGAAGGGGAATATGAAACATGATTTAGATAATTTGTACTAGGAAAGGGAACCAACCCCTTTGACCTCATCAGAGGATGGAAATCAATTAGCATTGTTAAAATCCCCAGTAGTGTCAAATCAATTTGTTGGTTGGATTGAAATAAGGAAGGAAAGCAAGGAAAAGGGGGACAACCCATAAGTTTGCATGATTCTCAACAAGGGGATTTATAAGTAGGAGGCCAAAGTCACCAAGTTGATATGTCGCATTAGGTGGGAAAAATTTGTAGATAACCATTTAGATATAGTCAAAGGGATAAAAATTGAATATCTAAATTGGAACTAAGCTTTGAATTGTAGGGATCCAAATGTTGAGTAGTGGACGTGAACAAAGTGGAATGGATTATAAATTTATCATGAAAATAATATAATTATCTAAGCTGCAAAAACAAAAGGTAAAAATTTTAAACAAATTCATTTACGTGTATATTGCAACCAAATTTGTAGTTGTTATGATTGATGACTAAGAAAATAGTTTGTTATGGAATGGGCATCCTTTTTATTATTAATGTTGCATATGAAACTCATCAAACTAAACCAATGTATACTTCAAGGTTTTATGTTTGCTAAGGTTTGAACTTAGGGTTTTGTGATTTTTTTATTTTATAAGTTATATGTTTTATTTTAAAATATTTCAAGAGAGCTATACTCCTAACTTGGAATTGGAGGTGCTTCTCTAGTCAAAATTTTCACCTTGGTCTCATCCCATACAATACTGTCAATTGCATGGCTTTGGTCTCATCTCATGCAAGTTTTTCGTTGTCAAAGTGGGTATATATAATTTAACACATTTCACTTTTTCCATTGTGATAAGAAAATATGAGGTGAGGAAATATGATTTGCAAGTTGTTGTGGATAGTCTACAAGGAAACTTGTCACCACAAATTTTTAAAACGTGTATGAAAAAATGAGTTTATACTCTACCATGTAGTGATTACTTTTGATTGAGTTTCAATATGAGAAGCATACCACTTTTCTTTATAAAAAATATATGAGAGAATATTATAAATATATGAGAGAATAAGAACAAATTATAGTAGTAAAAAGTGCATAAGAATAAAACATTGAACACATGATGTGTCCTGAAGAAACCTGAAACCTAAGAGGGTGAAAACAATGGCAAGAAATAAAGAACATTCCTTACTATTTTATTCTAATATTTATAATGAAAAATACAAAGAAATATAATCACTCATGGACATCATTGCCTAAATATGATACTATATCATCACCTCCTTCCTTTACGTTGGTTTGCTATCCCACTCCTTTGATATTCTCTACTATGGAACAATAAATCAATACAATATGGAAAAAACCCCTTCTCTCCTAGTGGTAAATGTTTTAATATATCCTCATAGTCGTTACCGATAGGTTCAAGGTTTTTGCGCGCCTCGAATCTCTATTAGGATTAGAGGCTCACACTCTATAATATGTTCCTGAAATTCCACACATGACTCGCTGCACATGTTAGTAATGGGTGTTGACATGATTTCCACTTGTGTAACCATAGTGCTTAGATCAACGATCAACTTATTGGAAGTGTAAGCCTTCATATGAAATCTAATTGAGGTGATATTCAAGCTACTAGAAATCCATTGATGAGTAGAAAAACATCTAGGGGTTGGAAACTTTGTTTGCAAACCTTTTAGGAAATAAATATTAGATCGATTCCTAATTTGGGCTCTAGAAGTTTCACATCCCCAAGTCACCACATAAAAATTGATCCCTAAAATGGTCTTGACAATTCCATAGCTTTATTTTTTCACATTAGAAAGTACCCAAAATGATGAAAAAATATATAATGATCTATTTTGGATTATACTTCTCCATTTTTGGAGGCTTTTGGTATCCAAGATATTTTAGTTTAGAACAAGATGAGGAAAAGTTAGTTCCTCAAGTTTCTCTATGGAGTACCACTTTGCGATGCCTTGTAGTTTCCCTTTCAATCCAACTTGCTAGAGTTCTTTTTGAGACATTTTGGTTGTTTTTATCTTATTATGCAAAACCATATCTTCTATTAACTCTTGTTGCACGTCTAGTGCTAATATCTATGACATGTAAGATTTTGCCCTCATTTTCATCATAGAGCATGGATGGCTCATATAGTTTCAAATTATCCATATTCACCATTGAGTAAATGCAAATGTATGGAGGTAGATTAAGTCTATAAGAATTGTTGCCTACCTTTTCCAATACTTGAAAATAGCATATCTCAAAGACTTGATTTTCTTATTGGGTATTTGCAACCTTTCCTTGTACCAATGAAACTAGATTCAATCTTTTATCTTGAATGTATTCTCAAATTTATGTTGGTCATCCTTGCCCTTGTATTTTTCCCCATGCTTTGTCAATTTCTCTTGTACTTGCAAGTGAATCCATTTATTCTAATCTATGGATTTTTTTATCCTTCAGGGAAAATTTCCAAAGCAAGTTTCAAAATGGGACTTGATAGTAGAAATGTGGATTGCTATGTTATAATACTGTTGAAAGTAGATTAAATTCTCCTTCAAGTTTCTTGGATTTCTCTAATTGTAACCACTCAAAAGTTGCATCGAGTTATTTTTCACAACTTTTTTGGTTCATTTGTTTGTGGATGGAAAGTTATTTACCTCATGACTAGTTCTTGGCATACCACCCTCAAAGTCCATCAAGATGCTTTTCCATGACTTTGGGTATAAGGCATTGAAAATGGACTATATATTCCTTGTGTTGTGTTATTAGGTTTACTTGTATAACAAAGTATCCTCCCACTAATGAATATACCAACCTCTCCTTGCACTTAGGTCCCAAAAACATATCTTTGTAAGTTGGCCATTGTCTTTCTAGTGCCAAAATGACCTACAACTTTAAAGGTGTGAGCCTCCCTTATAAGTTGTATTCCCTCACATTGGGCATGCATAACTTATCCAAAATGTAAAGCAACAGAGCTTGGAGAGGGTAGTTAACCTTGTTTTCACCGTCTTCTTTATGAACTTAGAACTGTAGCTGCTAGCATCTCCTTCAATTCCATATATGAGGTGTATTCTTCTTTATATGCCTCATATTATGTGCATTGAGAGGTTTTCCAACTCAAAACTGCTTGCCTTCTACTTGATGACAAGATGAAATTGCTGCAAAAATCCCATCCATTTGTAGTGTCTTGCTTGCTATAACTTACTATGTGCTTGCAAGTGTTGTAAGGGTTGGTGATTGGTAAGGATGATGGTCTCATTTCTCATTAGATAGTGTTTCAACTTATTAAGGGGAAATAACATCGCCACCACAATGCACTAGTGTAAGGATATAAATAATCAATGTAACCATTGTAACATTGATGGTCATACTAAAGACAAGTGATGTAAGCTACATCCTAAGTTTTAATAAAGGAATTGTAAGAAGGATCTAAAAAAAATAGACGTGTTAAGCATGGATTTGGGGAATAAGATTGAGAGAAACTCATATGCAGATGAAAAAATTGCTTGTAATACAATGCAAAGGGGGGTGAATACAAGTATCCTCCATCATAAGGATGAGAAGGGGATTGCCAAAATCTTCCATATTAAGATTCATATCAAGAAGTTTAAGGTGGATGCTCTATTTGAATCTTGTACACAATCCAACCTCATAAAGTAAGACTTGGTAAGAAAGCTTGGATTGAAAGTCCACAATCATCCTTGTCCATAGTTGCTAGGATGGGTAAATAAACATATGGAGTTGAGAATTACCAAGTAGTGCAAGATCAAGTTTACCATCAATGCATATTACATTGATGAAGTGGAGGTAGATATGGTTCCACTTGATATATGTGGTGCAATGTTAGCAAGCCCCTATATGTATATGACATATGTTATCTTCATGTGAAGAGATAACCAATGCCATTTGATAAAGTATTGTAAGTCCTTCATAATTGATACACATGAAGGTAAACCCAAGATCTCCCTGATAATTGCTAACCAAGTGAAGAAACTAATTATCTTAAGAAAGAAGATTGTGCTACTCTTATTGAGATAGAGTCAACATGGAAGAGATACCTAGTTTTGACCCTTATGTTAGAATGATTAGAGCATGTACATATGGTTAATGTGTGGTTATTTTTATGGGTGTCAAACCTTGTGGACTAAGTTCAATGACCCCATGATGTAAATATCTTGTACATATTCCTAATTTGAATTCCAAGGTGAAGACTTTACTAACAAATGGATATACATATGGACTTATGTTTTGGTTATTTATCATGTTTATGTTTTGCTACATTCCCTAGCCATCATGTGGGTAAATATTGTACAATGGTGTACTTTAACATAGTTACCAACTTGGTGAGAACCCTCTAGAGTTCTCATTTTTTAGAGGTTGCATTTAGTGGTTCTTTTTATCCCAATTCCAAAAAGTTACGTTCCCAACATCACTTTTATTTTTTGGCATCAAAATTACAACCTTTTGCAACCATGACATTAAATCCTTGTAATGTTGCAAACAAAAACCTTTAAATTAACCTTTGATTTGAAAAATGGTGCTCCCAAAATCACATTTTTTTCGGGGTTAAAATTACAACCTTTTGTAACTATGGTCTTAAATCCATGTAATGTTGCAAACAAAAATCTTAAAATTAACCCTTGAATTGAAAAATGGTGCTCTCAAAATTAGCTTTTTTGGGGGATAAAGGCATTAAATCCTCATAATGTTGTGAAAAAAAACCTTAATATCAACCCCTAAAAAAAAAGAAAAGGTGCTACTAGTAGCACTCCTTTTCAAGAGGGGGTTAAAATTGCAACTTGTTTGAAACAATGGTCTTAACAACTGGTACTATTGTAACAAAAATTTTAAAATCAACCCTTGAATTGAAAAGAGGTGTTACTAGTAGAACCATTTTGGGGGGGTTTTAAATTATAACACTTTTGAAACCATGGCCTAAAACATCATCACCATTGCAAATAAAATCATAAAAAAATGAAAATAAAAATAAAAAAATAAGAAGTGAAAAATAGAAGGGGAAAACCAAAAATGGAAGAGGAAAACCCCAAAAACTAAGTGAAAAACACGTTTTTTTAAATGAAATTTAAAAAATATTAAAAAATGTTAAATTAAATATGTGTGTGTGGAAAACCCCCCGATTCCTCCCTCATCCTCCTTTAAAAAAAAAATAAAAATAAAAATCCTAAAATAAAAATAAATTTAAGTTTTTTTTTCCAAAAAAATCTAATTAAAGAAAAATAAGAAGTTAAAATGAAAACAAAGTTATAAAATAAAACAAAATAAAAATGTTTTTTTTTGGCGTTGTCTAATTGTTCTATGTTTTGACTTTTTTCTCCGGAATCCGACGATACGAATCTGCACAAAATCACAATTTTATGTTGTTTAAATTGCATTTCTGAATGCATAAATGGATTTAGGGCACTGAAAAACCCTAGGGCACTCAGATTATACAAAATTAACCACTCAAATATGTAGATCCAACAATTTGTTGCCAAATTTCGGGCAAATATGGCTAGGAAAAATCATCGAAAAAGAACCAAAACGTAGAATGTTTAGACTACGGTTTTTTTTGGGTGGGGAACGTTTCCCCACTACTATCTATTTTTTCTTGATGTTTTGTACCTGCATACTTAAGCCCAATTATTTGTCTTTACAACACCCATGTTTCCATTGTACTTTTCTCCAATTCTTTTCTCTAGCCCTCCCATTTCCTCACATAAATAAAAAGGCATCCCTAAGCTTTAGCAAAATGTCGCTCCAACCTTTAGATTCCTTTGCATAGGTCAAAATTTTCACATATTGTGCATCTTTCAGAGTGACAATGGGGGCTAGCCATCTTTACAATCCCATGATTGGTTGAACAACTAACTTCCAATCCTAAACTAAAGCATAGATTCACTTGCACTTTCCAAACCTTTGCAACTAAATAATAATGTAAATGGTGAAGCCTGTGAGGGAGAACAATTTCCAAATTGTTCTTGGTGGAATACTACATGCAATGGTCTATCCCATCTTGGTAAAGTAATTAAGGTAGACCTCCCATGGCATGAGATATGGGAGTACGTCGGTATTTGGATCCATTAATATTGCATTAAACCTTTCCAACACTGTTTTCCACATGTCTTTTATGATTAGTTGCTTCATACTTAACTATAGATTTAATGTGAGATTCATGGAAGATGATAGGGGATTAGATTCCCTTGTTTTATCTCATTGTTCTAGTTGTAGGTCACAAGCCTCATTTTCATGCTTATCTGCCAAGGAATTATGCAATCTCAAAACATGATATAAATCCATGAATTTAAAACTCTCTTCTATTGTTTGAGCTCTAAATACTAACCTACTCAATTGTGGTTCTTGGGAAAACGATTGATATAACATATGACAAATAATTACCAAGGAATCCCCTATCATCGATTCCTAGTCTATCCCCTTTTGATGCCCCCTACAATAATGCCAAAGCTTCTGCTTCATTTTTGGTGGTCTCGTTTAATCCCCACACAAAGTAGTTTCTTGATTTCTTACATGATTAAGAATGACCCTCCGCCCCCTTGTACTTGTTTCCTTTTTAAGGTTGGTAGGTAATGGGTTTTGAACCCTATTTTTATTTATTTATTATTGTTATTATTTAAAATTCATTTATTATTTTTTAAGATGATATTTTTTCCAACTTAGATTTAGGGATTTCCTCCCTCTATTCCCTCCTACTTTTTCTAGCAAGGATACTGATTTTTAGGCCAAGGTTTTAAAAATGTTACAAATATTAACCCCCCCAAAAGGGTGATAATGGTAGCACCTCTTTTCAATTTGGGGGTTGATTTTAAGATTTAGATTGTAATGGTATTGGATGTTAAGACCATGGTTTCAAACAATTTGCAATATTAACCATGAAAAAAAGGGGTGCTCTTGGTAGAATCAATTTTTAAATTGGGGATTGATTTTAATATTTTTGTTGGTAACATTACAAGGGTTTAAGGCCATGGTTTCAAAAGGTTTTAATTTTAAGCCCCAAAAAACATATTGATTATGGGAGCATCACTTTTTGATTCAGGGGTTGATTTTAAATTTTTTGTTCTCAACATTGTAGGGACTTAAGGCTATGATTGCAAAATGTTGTAATTTTAACCCCCTCCAAAAAGGGAGATTATGGGGCCATCATTTTTTAGTTCGAGGTTAATTCTAACGTTTTTACATTCGCAACATTACATGGATTTAAGCCCATGGTTACAAAATGTTGCAATTTGACATTGAAAAAAAAAGGGTGATTATGGGGGTGCCACTTATTGATTTAGGGGTCAATTTTGGTGTTTTTGACTCAAAATAATGGGTTTTTTAGGGGCAGAGTTCTCGTTTGGAGGTCATAGTTATTTTCATGTTGATAACTATGATTTTTATATTATTTATGTATGTAAAAGAGGTAATATGAAATATAATGCAGAATCAATAAAAATGTTGGCATAAGGGGACTATGAGTCCATGAGAGGGGAAGGGAAGGGGTTCTAGGGAGATAAAATAATAACTATAGTTGCCATGTTTGAGTTGTTATCCTCCTATATTTTAATTTATTTATTAAAATCCCTTTATCCATCTATGTCACATGTTCTCACAAAACCTTTTTTTTGTACATGAAAGAAACACATGGTCTCATGCAAGTTAAAAGTATATGTACCATCATTTTGTTCATGTAATCTTCTTCTTCCGCTCTACTATCACCTAAGAGAGAAATGCAAATGCATCCATAGTAACTTTCCCTCTACCCGTAGCATGTGCCAACAAATCCCATGAGTTTGTGAACAATAAGCATATGTGGGTTTTTTTTTAAATGTTTGCTAGGAGAAGAATTTGGTATATTTGATGGAAACTCTAGGTTTAATTATTTAATGAGAATGGGAAAAAAATGAAACCTACAACTTTGTGTTTGTGTTAGAAATCAACCATAGATGAGCTAAGGTCTGTACCATTTCAAGAACTCGAATAATAATCGACTTATCAGTTTTTCCTTGCTTTCACTACACCAATGGAGGGGATAGATTTATAGAGGGACTGTATAGTAGAGAAGGGGAATTCCAAACATTGTGTTGTGCGTGGATGTGGGGAATGATTCATGATTGATTGATGTTGGGTGAATTGCATGGAGGGATTTCATTGAGAAGAATTTTAGTAGGTGCCTAATTCTTGTTAATTTTGACCACTATGTGTTGGGTTGAGTGAGTTCTAGAGCTAGTGGTATTGTCTTCATCCTTACAGTCTCATACCATGAATTAAGGTTGGAATATGAATTATAATCCTACAATTGAGAGGTGAATTGCATGTTTGCAACCAATTCGGTAGTTTACTTCTTAGAAAAGCATTGTTGCAAAAATAAATGAGAACATTGCAAAGTTCTTGTTTTTTAATTCCTAAAGATTCCCCTTGGAAATCAACCATTTTTTTATAAACATAATTTTTAGTCTATGAAATTTTGCAAATTGTAGTCCAAAATAACCATCATACAAAATTTATACATGTTTTAAACAAACAAAATAATTACAAACTTAATAAAATGCTAAGTGTGGATCTTTTTAATAGAAAAAATCACAAAATTTAAATAAAACCTCAATTTTATGTTGGTTAATATATTATGAAAAGCAAATTTGAAAAAGGAATTATTATTATTATTATTATTTTTAAATTGAAAAATAAAGACATAAAAAACCAAAAATTTATAAAACAATTGAAAATAACTAAAAATCTAAGCAACTAAGTGATTATGTTTGTATTAACTTGAAGCATTGGGTTCAAAACCTCTTGATTGGGTGTGTACTCTTCACCTCTCCCTTTTCCCTTTATGGCCTTAGAGCCCTTGTACTCTTCAATTCCCTCTCCCACACCCCCACTACCTTATCCCCTCTCATTATTGGTTGCGACCTCCATCGATCCTCCCCTCCCCCCTTTGAGCACAAATTTGTAGATCAATCTACTCCCCATTCCCTCCCCCACACCCTTCCCAC
>ML798529.1:48919-66629 GCA_009831015.1 Picea engelmannii | reverse complement strand
AACTCTTGAAGTCCCAAGCAACCTCGATCCATATCCAATCCTTCTAATAGGAAACAAAGTTGCCACATGTCACCAGGGCTTGAATCCCTCCACCATGATGCACAATGTTCCACATCTCATGCAAGGCACTCTCTGAACAAGTGGCTCCTCCATGAGGCCTCAATGAAGGGTATCCTATAAACTACCAATATTTCTCCAATTCCCAAGGGAAGAACATTGAACTTGCAATCAACTAAGGTAAATAATCCACTAATTAAGCTATGTCAACTATGCATATCCACTGTGCACCATATCTTATGCTATAATCCATATTAGACCATTTAGGGGTTGAGCATACACCATGTACCTCAAATCTCATGAAGCACTCCAAACATGGTGTAAATACTTTCAGAGAAACCTAAAAATCTAACACTCCCTCTTTATGAGAAAAGTTTTTACATTGAAACCTATTGACTTCCTTCACGACTCCATTGAACTTGTTATTTCCAAATCAATACTGCCATAATTCTCCATATCATTTGCAACAAATATATCAACCATGATATCACAACATATAGAACATCCAATGAATAATGTTCATCTGTGAATATGAATGAATATCTCCCTTGATAAAAAAATAACCTGCCAAACTCCATCATCCTTCAAGTTAGCATCACTGACCAACATCAACAGAGACCACATCATAACTCTCTAAGAAATCTTGCAAAGACAATCACATCTCCATACAAAATCAAGTCAATATTGGAATACAAATATTATGGTATAATCATCAACCTATTCAAGGTCATCATAAAGCTATCAACAAGAGAATCCCTTTCATGTACCTCAAATCCTCTGGTAACTGAACCAATTCTAACTAGGTCAACTCCTTCATCTCGAGAGAATACAAAAGTAAGAGTATCACCAAGGGAGACTCCATTTATATGAGATGTAACACACTCGACCCATAAATACTCTTTTGAAGGGCGAGACATCATAATTTTTTTTTCCTAACTATCTCAAATCCTAATTCCAGGATCTCCATTGGCTGCTACTCGCCACGAGATTTCTAATGGTCACCACCACACTAAAATATGAGCTCTAGTTTGCAAGTTATTGCCTCTCGAAGTTATCCTGGAGTTATTAGTTGGGGTCTTTAACGTTCAACGTTGAATTCCTCTTTTCTTACTGCACACATACTCCCCGAAGCCCTTAAATCTCTCCATGTGGCCTTGACCATTCGAAGATCGACGTTGAAAATTCAACATTTGGCGATCGACGATTGACGTTGAACGCCCCTCTATTATACTACGCCCCAAATCTTCCAAACTCCTAAAGTCCTGGACTCCCGGAGTCCTGGTCGCATCACCAACCACGTTGGCCAGGCGGGAACGAACTAGAGGTTGACATGCGATGAGGGACAGTGGTGACACGTGCCATCATTAGGGGGGTGACACATGTCATGATTTAATAGGCATAAAGGGTCTATGAATCGTCCATATCCCGATGACATGTGGCACCTTAGTTGTTGGTCCATGTCACCTTGGACGACGTCAGTGAGCCACTTCAACCCCAGAAATACGACCTTCTAACTTCTTTCAAATCTCACAGTCGAGGTTTGTCCATGTAGATCCATAGATCCACGGATCCCGTTACTTCACAACTCAGGGCTTTAGAGCTTACCAACTCCTCACATAGCGAATCCCCTGAAGATCCAAGTCTTCGAACTCTCGGATCTAGCGCCATGTGTCCTCTACCTGTCAACGATTGAGATTCACTTCACTGTTCGTGGCTTTGGGAGTTTTCTCACCTTGAAGAATCTTGGCCAAGTTCCACTGGAGTACCAAGTCTTCGAACTATAGGATCTCCTACCATGTAGCCTCTCATCCAATGACTCTAGTCCAACATACAACATTTGATGGGAGACAAGAGGGGGCCACGTATTTCTCCACGATGCATTCCCAGTTGGTTGGGAAGTTAAGAGGGGTTCTCAATGGAGTCCTTAGATCGATGGTTGAGAGGGATCCTGAAGGATCTGAGGATTGACGGTCCATGTTACTTCAAAAGTTCGTCATTCGAGAGTTCGATGTGTATCTTCCTACTTCCTCTTTGGAGCTCCGAATCTATGAACCACGCCCAATCTATCGCCACGTGCACCTAGCATTCACGACCATGATTTACTCTGCCATGCGGAGCTCAGTGGAAACTCGTGCGTCCCTATGACTTCACATTGATACCTCCGAATACCCAAACTTCTAGATAGTCGTTGATCTATGGAGACATGTCCCTCTATTCACAATAATCTAGATTAACTTCGCGACTCCAACATTCGAGAGTTTCGGCACTAGACCACCCCTATTCTCCCAAAGTGGGACTTCACCGAAGTACTTAATGCTACCCATTCCTAATTCTAATCTAACAATTGAGAGATATATCTACTGGGTTCCTAGATCCACAACCCTCATCAATTCGTGACTTCGACCTTCAGTTATTTTTGAGAGTTGTGGAGTCATATGTCCCGAAGTCCCAAAGACAAAGTAGGTTCACTCCTTTCGGGCTTAGCAAGGGGTTTCCAACCCTAGTTCATATGGGATCATATTGAGGTTTCAAGATACACTCAACTCTTAGTCGAGACTTGATTAAGGCCATGGGTACGAGCCCTTAGTCACATGGGGGAAAGGTCTGAAGGAATCTCCCTTCTGCCAGAGAGTTGAACTTGGCATCCCCGCTAAGGTAAACTCAAAAAGTTAGCAGGACATAGACGTTTCAGTTAATCCTACCGCGACTCTCTTGTGGATTCACATCCCATAACTCTCTAGTGGATAAACTGAGGTAAATCGAAGACTATGTAAATATAGCAGTTTACAGAAGCAAATGGGAATTTCTTATAATTGTTCAAACATTGTTAGACTTAACCATAAATACATACATTCAATCATCACATCCAATGTATTACACATAGTATGAAAATACTTATAAGAACTAGAGAATGTGAAGCGACTACTGAAAGGGGTGCATGTTTCCACCCAACCATAGGCACAACCACTACTGACGGATTTACCACTGGCCACCCCCGAGCTAGACCATGTTCCTCTGAGAGAGATTCTTTCTCCTTTCTCCACAACAATCAGGGACGAAGGTTACTCTCCTCCTCCCACATGATCTTGGAAACCAATTTTCTCTACACCAAGCAAGGAGGTCTGGGCGAGGACTTCCTCAATCACTCGTTAGCCTCATTTATCAACTTGTAGCGAGAACCTGCGCATGGCTTCTTATAGCCAAAAAAATCTTGCTTCTCAACCTTTCTCTCCACTCCAGAGTTGAAAACATGTTCTCTTCTCTTCTGGAGATTGTTTTCTCTACTCTACTTCCTTGCAGATCTACCTTTGTCCCCCAAATTACTTACTTTCTTGCCTTCCTCAACAAGGTTGTGTGGGTCCAAATCCACAACTCGTGGTCAGGCCTGGAAGCCTTACAAATGGGTACCTTGCCCCATCTCCTCATTAACTCTTGAGGAGGGTCTTCCAACTACCATCCTGACTGGTAATTCATTTATGGGTGAGAAGACTGTTGAGAAATTTCATCCAGTAAGTACTGGTTTGGTGAGGTTCATCTCCACCATTCTTGGTTTTCCTCACCATCTCTCTCATAGAATCCATGGTATATCTTGGAAAACTCCCCCCTTGTAGCAGTTGTGCAACACATAACCATTTTCCATTAATAACAAAAAATTCATACATTGACCCTTTTATACAAAGGTTCATCAAATCAAACATTCACACATATTTAGTCCGCCATAGTCCCTTGGCCAGTTATAGTTATACTCACAAATTGGGGGAAACAAGGGTATTCCAATCCCCTCCCACTTAAAGGAACGTCATCCTCGATGTTCTATATGCCAATGTGCTATGCATGTACATAAGTAAACAAAAATGGATATGCCTGCTTCATGGCATCCTCCAATTTCCATGTAGCCGCATCTGGGACAAAGTGTTTCCATTGCACCTTGACCCGTGCAATGGTTCTATTCATGAGTGGGGTTTCCTTCCTATCTATTATGCATTAAGGCTCTAACAAGAATTCTCCCTCGGGTTCCACTTGAATCACAGACTAGTCAATAATATGATTAGAATCATGTACATACTTATTTAATAAAGAATCATGGAAAACATTATGTGCCTTCATTGTGGGAGGAAGTGCTAGTCGATAGGCTACTGGTCCCACTCTTTAAAAAACTTCAAAGGATCCACAATACCAAGGTGCCAGCTTGGCACAAGCTCCCATCCTCAAAGAGATTTTCTGGGTTTAACTCAGAGATACACATGATCCCCTACTTTGAATTCTCTAGGAGTCCTTTTAATGTCTGCATAACTCTTTTTTCTATCTTAGGATATCTTCATATTTTGTCTGATATGAATTACTTGTTGTTCCATTTCCTTTAGCGTATATGGCTTGATTGTTACTCTGTCTACTGGGTTGTTCCAGCTGTTTGGAATGCTACATTGTCTTCCATAGAGGGCTTCAAAAGGGCTCATTTTTAATGACTCTTGATAGCCATTGTTGTAGGAAAATTATACCAGTGGTAGTTAGTCCTCCCACTTATTGGGTTGATGCATTATATGCATCCTCAAAATGTCTTATAACACTTGGTTTAACCTCTCTATCTGCCCATCAGTTTGAGGGTGATAGGTTGTACTAAAGAGCAATTTTGTTTCAAAACGAACAAACAAATATTTCCAAAAGTTTGAAGTAAATTTTGTATCTCTGTCAGATATAATTTCCTTAGGCATGCCATGTAGTCTAAATATATCTTTCATGAAAATTATCAATATCTATTGCCTTGCAAGTTGAAGTGATAGGTATGAAGTGAGCATCCTTGCTTAGTTTGTCCACAACTACCATGATGGCGTCATTCTGTTTGGTTGATCTTGGTAATCCCGTGATGAAATCCATGGAGATGGTTTCCCATTTCCAATCGAGAATTGGTAGGGGATGAAACAACCCTACTGGGTGCCAGTGATCTACCTTGACTTGTTGACATTTTAGACACTTAGCTAACTAATCAACTATGTCCTTTTTTTTTTTCCATTCAGAGTTAATAAAATAGTTTCCTAGTGGTCGCGATCATTTTCTGATAACCGGGATGACCAATATATGGTCTTTTGTGTAGTTCAACCATTATGAACCTCTTCAAGTTGTAACAATTCAAAATATACAATCTATCTTTGTAAGTTAGCATGCCATCATCAAACATCTGATAGTCTTCATACTTCAGCCATGTGGGCTCTTGCTTTAGGTATGATGTCACGGTCTTGAAAAATGCATTTGTTTCTTGTGCAGTTTTGACTCTCTCTTTGATATCTGATTCGCCGATGCTTACAACTGCCAAGTGAACCACTTTCATACTTCTACTAAGGGCATCAACCACCCTATTCTCCTTTCCTTTGATATGCTTGAGTTCAAAATCAAACTCACTAAGGAGAGCCATCCACCTAGCTTGTCTCACATTGAGTTTTGGTTGGTCAAACAAAACCTCAATCCACTATGGTTTGTCATAAGTACAAATATTCTACCTAAGAGGTAATGCCTCCACATTTTTAAAGCATGCACTATGGTAGCCAATTCCATATTGTGGGTCACACAATTGACTTCATGCTCATTTAATTTTTTGTATTCGTAGCAAATCACATGTCCTTCTTGCATAAGGACTCCTTCGAGCCCTTCTTTGCAGGCCTCTGTACACACAAGGAAGTCCTTGTTTGGGTCTGCAATCTTCAATACATGCACATTGGTTAGAAGGTATTTAAACTCTTGGAATCTTTCTTCGCATTCTGATTTCCAAATGAATTTAACCCCCTTTTTCTAAAGGGATGTGATTGGACAACCAATCTTGGAGAATCCCTTTATGAATATCCTATAGTACCCTGCTAGGCCCATAAAGGATCTGATATCAGATACATCCTTTGGGGTAGGCCAATCCATGATGGCTTTAATATTGTCAGGATCAACTGCCACTCCTTCCTTAGAAATAAAACGTCCTAAGTAATGGACTTGTTTATGGAAAAAGTCACACTTACTAAGCTTAGAATGGAGTTGATGTTCTCTTAGTACTTGGAGTACTAGATTGAGATGTTCTTCATGTTCTTCCATATTCTTGGAATAGATTAGGATATCATCAATGAAAACCAACACAAACCTATCCAAGAACTTTATGAATACGTTATTCATTAAGCACATAAAAGTGGTTGGTGCATTGGTAAGCCCAAATGGCACCACCACAAATTCGTAGTGACCATATCTTGTCCTAAAGGTTGTCTTGTGGATGTCTTCATATTTAATTCGGACTTGATGGTATCTAGACCTCAAGTCAATCTCGAAGAATATTGTATCACCCCTTAATTGGTCAAACAAGTCATTGATCCTTGGCAAGGGATACTTATTCTTGATGGTCATCTTATTGAGTTGTCTATAATCTATGCACAATCTGAGTGTGCCATGTTTATTTTTCACGAACAAGGTTGGTGCTCCCCATGGAGACATACTAGGCCAAATGTAGCCTTTGTCCCACATCTCCTTCAGTTGTAGTTTGAGCTCAAATAGCTATGGTGTACTCATTCTATAGGGTGTTTTAGACATTGGCACCAATCCTGGTACAAGTTCTATTGAAAAGTCAATATCCCTTCTTGGAGGTAGACCTGACACCTCTTCCAGGAATACATATTTATATTCTCTTAATATGGAATGGTCCTCTAGGATGGGTTTGTCATTTTCAACAGAGTTCAACACTTGTATTGCATACAAGGGACATCCCTTTATGAAATACTTCTTCACTTGGAGGGATGATATTTGTTTCATTGAGATAGGCCTTTCAATCCCTTGTAGGGTTATCCTTATTCCTTTTTCATTTTCACACTCTAAAGTTTTACTGTAACAATACAACTTGGTTTTGTAGGAAGCCAACCAGTCCATGCCAATAAATAGGTCATAAGATCCTAAAGGAAGTATGTATAGGTTCTCTTGGGTGGGAAACCCACTTATAGAAAATTGGAATGCTGGTATGACCTTTGTTACTTTTCTTTTGGTTCCAGTGGCTAGTTGTACCAACCATGATTTAACATGTTTAACTTGTTGCAATTTACATTTCTCAACATTTTGAGGGGAAACATAACTCAAATTAGAACCAAGGTCAATTAAAATGGAAACAAGATGGTTGAAAATTGTACCTTCCATATCCACCACTGAAGCTTGGTGGTCAACTTGTTTATTATCCAAGGATCCATAAATTTGTGGCATGCTCCTAGCCACATCATTGACTGTGGTAGCCTCTTGGATGTTGTATACCCTCGTATTTATTTTTTTCCTATGCAGACAGTCCCTCAACAGATGTTCCTCTCCACAGCCCCAACATTTCAGGGGTTCTCTCTTCGTGTTATCAGTCTTACTTGGAACTGCTTTAAATGGTTTATTTCCACTCCGGGATGGGAAATTTTGCTGATACACACTTCTAGTAGGAAGGATCATCCTATATATCTTCCCATGGTTCTTAAATATTGAGGATTTAAACCCCTTCTTCTTGAATCTCAATTTTTTTTCTTCTTCTAGTCTTCATGGGGTTTTGCCTTATTCTTGAATTGCTCATAAAAATACCTTGCCTTTCGAATGGTATCTTCTAAATTCTTTGGCTCATAAAACTCAATTATGTCCCGGTAGGACTGAGGTAATCCACTAATAAATTGTTGCATCTTTACTTTTTCATCCTTTATGTAGGGCACATACCTCATCATCTCGAGAAATTTGTTGATATATTCATCTATGGTGATTTGTCCCAGCTTGAGTTCATAGAAATCCTTGGTCTTCCCATCAAAGTACTTTTTTGACAGATGATTCTTCTTGAAGTATTTCTCAAATTGTTTCCATGAAAAGTCCTTCTCATGGATTCCTTTCATATTCCTAAGGTCCTCCCACCAAATGGAATCTTTCCCATTCAGGTTGAAAATGGCTATCCGAGCCTTTAAGTTTTCAGAGTAGTCATGGACTCTGAAGTACTTCTTCAGGCCGAGTAGCCAAAATTCTACTTCTTTCCTCTTCTTAATTTATCCATCGAAGGTGGGTGGTTTGGATTTCTTGAACTATTTAGGGTCATGACTCTTGGATTGTTTCCTCTTCTTTCTTCTCGTCTCAGGATGGGAACTAGTTTTTCCACTAGAATATCCCTTGGAGTTGTCAGTGTCCTGAGAGGAATATTCCAGTGAGTGTCTCTTGGCTCCGCGTTGGGCCTTCCTTGAGATGCTTCTCTTGGTGTGGTCACTTTCCATACCATGCTTTTGTATCTCAGGTGGACATGGAGTTTTCTTAGTATGATGCCTATCCACATGACTGGAAATTGGACCATGTTGCAGTTGCCTTTGTATATATGATAGACTTTGTAGTAGGAATGCATTAATTTCAACCTACTTTTCCTGCTTCTTAATCAACCTTTCATTTTCAGTGCTACAACTCTGTAATTCTTCCATGAGGCTTCTTACAGTTTCGACCAAATCTGGAGGGGTTTCCACCACCCTCCTTTCATCAAATTCTTCCTCTCTATTGTGGGAGCTCTTCTCCAACTCATGGTGTGTCACCATCCCTTACGTTGTAGTTTTCCTACTATTCACTGACTGCTTGAGTGATGATAAAACATTTTCTATTAGTTACTAACCTACCAATTCATGAACAACACATATCATTGCAAAGTGAAGTCGACTTATTTATTTGGAAACATTAGCAACATACAATGCAGACTTCCAAAACATCTATCAACAATAGAAGGTTTCACTCCTCTCTTCAGTAGAGGTTTAGACAAGTTTCTTATAGAAGGGGGTTGAGGTAGGGTGTTACCCCATAAAGTTCTCTAATAATATTTTTTTTTATGCGACTCGTGCATGAGCCCAAGCATGCCAAGTGTTGTTGCCATGCTCTGATACGAATTTGTAACACACCCAACCCATAAATACTCTTTTAAGGGGTGGGTCATCATAATTTTTTTTTTCCTAACTATCTCAAATCCTAATTCTGGGATCTCCATTGGCTACTACTCGCCACGAGCTTTCTAATAGTTGCCACCACACTAAAATGTGAGCTCTAGTTTGCAAGTTATTGCTTCTCGAAGTTATAGGAGCATTATTAGTTGGGGTCTTCGGCGTTCGACACTAAACACCCCTTTTATTACTGCATGCATACTCCCCGAAGTCCCAAAATCTCTCCACGTGGCCTTGACCATTCAACGTTCTACGTTGAACATCATCATTTGGTGATTTGCGTTGGATGCCCCTTTTTCGGCATTCGACGTTCAATATTCGGCGATTGACGATCAATGTTGAACATTCGACGTTCAACGATTGACGATCGATGTTGAACATCCCTTTACTATACTACACCCAAAATCTTCCGAAGTCTCGAAGTCTAGAAGTCCCAACCGCATCACCGACCACGTTGGCCAGGTGGGCAAGAACCATAGGTTGACACGCAGAAAGGGCCAAGGGTGAAACATGTCCTAATTAGGGGGGTGACATGTGTCATGCTCTAATAGGCATAATGGGTCTTTGAATCTTCCATATCCCGGTGACATGTGGCACCTTATTTGTGGGTCCACATCACCCTAGATGACATCAGTGAGCCACATTAGCCCCATACATACAACCTTCTAAATTATTTCAAATATTATGGTCGAGGTCTGTCCACGTAGATCCATAGATCCAAAGCTCCCATTACTTTGCAACTCTAGGCTTCAGAGCTTACCAAATCCTCACATCGTGAATCCCCCTAAGAGCCAAGTCTCCAAAATCTCGAATCTAGTGCCACATGTTCTCTACCTGTCAACGATCGAGATTCACTTCGCCGTTCGCGACTTCAGGATTTTTCTCACCTTGAAGACTCTTGACCAAGTTCCTTTGGAGTACCAAGTCTCCAGACTATAGGATCTCTTGCCACATAGCCTCTCATCCAATGAATCTAGTCTAATGGAAAATATTTGACGGGAGACAAGAGGGGGCCACGTGTCCATCCACAACGTGTTCCTGGTTGGTTGGGAAGTTAAGAGGGGTTCTCAACCGAGTCCTTATATCGACAGTGGAGAGGGATACCGAAGGATCTGAGGATCGACGGTCCACGTTACTTCAGAAGTTCTACATTTGAAAGTTCGACGTGTATCTTCCCGCTTCCTCTCTGGAGCTCCAAATCTCCGAACCATGCCTGTATATCGCCATGTACACCTAAAATTCACGACCATGATTTAATCCAGCCTGCAGAGTTCCGTGGAAACTCACACGTCCCTATGATTTCACATTGATACCATTGAATACCCAAACTTCCGGATATTTGTTGATCTGTGGAAACACGTCCCTCTCTTCTCAATGTTCCAGATTAAATTTGCAACTATGACATTTGAGAGTTTTGGTGCTAGACCACCCCTATTCTCCCGAAGTGGGACTTCTCTGAAGTACTTAACGGTACCCCTTCCTAAGTCTGATCTAACGGCTGAGAGAGATCTCCAATGGATTCCCAGATCCATGGCCCTCATCAATTCACGACTCCAGACTTCGGATTTTTTCGAGAGTTGTGGAGTCATAAGTCCCAAATTCGCGAAGCCAAAGTAGCTTCACTTCTTTTGGGCTTAGCGAGGGGTTTCCAACCCTAGGTCATATGGGATCATATTGAGGTTTCATGATACACTCATCTCTTAGTCGAGTCTTGATTAAGGCCATGGGTATGAGCCCTTAGTCACATGGGGGAAAGGACCGAAGGAAACACCCTTCTCCCACAAAGTTGAACTTGACATTCCCGCTAAGGTAAACTCAAAAGGTAGGCATGACTTAGATGTTTCAATTAATCCTACCCCGACTCTCCTGCAGATTCACATCCCATAACTCTCTAGTGGCTAAACTGAGGTAAATCAAAGACCATGTAAATATAGCAGTTTACAGAAGCAAATGAGCATTTATAATAACTATTCAAACACTACAAGACTTCACCATAAATACAAACATTCAATCATCACATCCAATGTATTACATAGAGTATGAAAATACTTATCATAATTGGAGAATGTGAAGCAACTGCTAAAAGGGGTGCCTATTTCTACCCAACCATAGACACAACCACTACTGACGGATTTACCACTGGCCACCCCCGAGCTAGACCATGATGCTCTAAGAGAGATTATTTCTCCTTGCTCCACAATAGTCAGGGATGAAGGTTATTCTCCTCCTCCCACAAGATCTTGGCAATCAATTTTCTCTACACCAAGCAAGGAGCTCTGCACGAGGAATTCCTTAGTCACTCGTCAACCTATTTTACCATATTGTAGTAAGGCCCTACCCATGGCTTCTTACATCCTAAAAAATCTTACTTCTCATATTTTCTCTCCACTCCAGAGTTGAAAATATGCTCTCTTCTCTTATGGAGATTGTTTTCTCTACTCTTCTTCCTTGTATATCTGACTCTGTCCCCTGAATTACTTCCTTTCTTTCCTTCCTTAGAAATTTTGCATGGGTTCGAACCCCCAACTCGTGGTCAGGCCTAGAAGCCTTACAGATGAGTACCCTGCCCCATCTCCTCATTAACTCTTGAGGAGGGCCTTCCAACTACCAGCCTGATTGGTAATTCATTTATGGGTGAGAGGACTATTGAACAATTACATCTAGTAAGTACTGGTTAGTGAGGGTCATATCAACCATTCTTGGTTTCCCTCACCATATATCTCATAGAATCCATGGTCTATCTTGGCAAACTCCCTCCTTTCAGTAGTTCTGCAACACAACCATTTTCTATTAATAACAAAAAAATCATACATTGACCCTTTTATAAAAAGGTTCATCAAATCAAACATTCACACATATTTAGTCCGCCATAGCCTCTTGGCTAGTTATAGTTATATTTACAAACCGGGGGAATCTAGATTCCACACTATCTCTTTACTCCATAATACTCCCATTGGCTACAACTTTGGAATCAATCTCAACATCCTCCATCAAGGCATCACACCTCTCCTCCAATTAACAACTGGAAGTCTCATGGATGGAAAAAACCAATGCCACATGGAAGAAACCAATGCCACATGACTAACTTTCCCTCACTAATGATTTGGGAATTATTATATGCTATTAAGCCTCTAGGTCAACAATATCCGCATTTTCCTCAATCATTGAAGGATAACCTTGTATGTTAATGATCCAGGTGGATATTGGTGGCCATCCACCTGTTCCATATTCCAACTGGCTCAAAAGGACTTTAGAGACTCATTGTAATCATCTTCTTGCGAATGAGAATAGTCGTCACATCTCTTCTTAGAGATAAATATGCCACCATTCTAGAGAGTCTTGTACTTTGTATTTTTACAGTTTATTTACAGTTCTTTCATTAATATAAATCATGTATTGATGTATTTCTCTGTTTTTTCAGTGTAATATCTATGCTTTCATTCGTTCCAAAAATAATCCGGATCAGTGGTATCAAAGAAGGCTGCTCTTGATCATTTTTTAGTGCATGTCCCCAATGAGGTCCGAGTATAGAAAGTTGGGTCTTGAGCTTGTCTCTCTTGAGGAAAATTTCTCTCGCACGCCCAAGAAACCCTCTATGGTGGAAGAAAAGAAAAATGATAGAGAAAAATATTCTATTAACTTGTTGCTTGAGCAATCTCTCACGCGACAGAGGGATGAAATGATGAAGAATTTTGCACACATCCTTCAACGTCTACCGATAATAACATGCACATCTTCATCAAATGACCATTTTGGAGGAACCTCTACCTTCAAGGTACAACTTGATTTTGATATTCCCATATTTGAAGGTTAGATAGATGCAGATGCCCTAGAAAAATGGTTAAATCTATTATAAATTTATTTATCTGTTCAAAATTATTTCGACAGGGAAAATATCACCTTCACAGTCCTCAAGGATCTTCCCCATGTCAAAGATTAGTGGGAAACTTACTGGGAGAAAAGTTCCACAAAGGAATTTGGAATATATGGGGTTGAGCCTAATTGGAATTTTGTGTGTGGATGCGATCAAGGAATAATACTACCCTGTTAATAACTATGAAGACCAATACATGAGATGGACCACACTGCAGAAAGAAAAGAGCCAAACAGTGTCAAAGTTCAAAAATACTTTCCATACCTTGTGCACCAAGTTGGGTATCAAAGACTCCGAGCGACATCAGGTTCTGAAATACCGTGGGGATCTGCATAGGTACATCCAAACCGAAATGTATTTCCTAAACATGTCATCATTGGGAGCTACCTATCGATATGATGTCAAAATCGAGCATAAATTTAGGCACCAAAACAAATGGTAATTTGGATCTGCAAATATGAAACAAACAAAGCATGGTAAAGATGACCCTAACCAACAACCTCTAGACAGCTAGTCCAAGTCACAGAACAAGAAGGGTAAAGGGAAGACAAAGAATGACACTAGGAAGTGGTGCGACTTCCACAAAATCCACTGGAACAACACCGATGAATGTCTCTCAAAATAGTCATTGGTGGATGAGGTCAAAGAAAAGGATTCAAACCTTGATTCATAATGTGATCCATAAAATATTGAAAACAAACAGATCATCGACATATACCCCACTGCTACTATCACGACCACAACAATTCAACCATAAGAAGTAGTAGATCTTGAAGAGGGGGAGCGCCTTTTCGATTCACATATGTGAGTGAAGGGGACCCCATTGCATTTCATTGTTGATAACATCAACCAAAAGAACCTTATCTCAGATAAGGTTGTCAAACAGTTGGGGTTGTCGACAACACCACACCCGCAACCATACAACATCAGGTGGCTTCACCAGGGATGAGATATCTGTGTCAGCCAACAATGCCACATGTCCTGTGGAATCCATCCCTTCAAGGATGAGGTAGTGTGTGATGTTTCCCTTCTTGATGTTTGTGATGTTGTTTTTGGCCAACCATATATTTGGAAACGTCATGTTGTTTATGAGTCTTGACCCCGTAGTGTCATTATTACTATGGGGGGTCATATCTACAGGATACCAGAGGCAGTTTCGACTACTGTTCCACCAAAAAAGCGCCTCAAGGTAATCTCTCATACTGCAAAATTCATCCTCTTCACAATCTATTCAAAGGATGCACAAAAGGCCACTACAACCATTGCAGCCTCAAACCCTTCTATCCAGCAGAAGCAGATTGTTGAAGACAAAGAATATATTGTTTATTCACCTACAATGGTGCTTATATAATGCCCTGTCAATCCTAGAGGCAACAGGTTGATATAACATATTCAACCCCGCCAACAATAGGTTCGTGACAACCTTCCATAGACCAAGCAACACAACTTCTTCAATAAGGCATGCAACTCACCAAGATTCAGATTTAGAAAATGATTTTCCCTCTTCCCTGGGCACTCAAAGAAATGGATACCATTTCTTCCTAAGGGGGTAGGATTGATCTAGGTGGATATTGGTGGCCACCCACCTGTTCCATATTCCAACTGGATCATCTGGACAATTTTTAGTTCAACATGCTTCTCTGTAATGTGGAAATTTATTTGTAATTGTGGGTTTTTCACTTACGGGGTTGTCTTGAATCCCTACACAACATCCAGGTGGATATTTGTGGCCTCCCACCTATTCCAACTGGCTTATTTTGGAAGTTTTCATGTCAGTGCATCATTTTGTGCTTTTAGGGCCATTTTGGGGCTCTAAACAATGTTTTCTTGGATTTCCATAGTAAAAATATATAAAGAGTCATATTTTTATGGAATAATGCGTAGTTCTCGAAAATACCTTTTCAACGGACTATCACACGCCTAAAACAAATATTGTATGTAAAAGTTACGACCCCGGGAAGTTAATATACTAACTTACCCAAACGGGGCCCACATGGATTTTGGCACTTCATCTCCTAGGGTTTGGTTTTTGGATGTCTAGGGTTATGGAATTCAGGTTATCAATAAAAGGCCTTCAAAGCCTCATTGTAATCATCTTCTTGTGAATGAGTGTAGTCGTCACATCTCTTCTCAAAGATAAAGCTGCCACCATTCTAGCGAGTCTTGCACTTTGTATTTTTAGAGGCTCTTTACAATTATTTCATTAATATAAATCATGTATTGTAGTATTTCTCAGTTTTTGGAATTTTTTATGTGTATTTCATTGTAATATGTATTCTTTCATTTTGTTCCAAAAATAATCCAGATTAGTTAAAATACCTCACATCCTCATCTGTATGAGATATAATTAGAGAGTTTGTGCCTGAACCTGAACTTGGCTCAATGATATCTTTCCATGCATGTGTCTCTTAAGAAATGGAAGGACGTACCGACCTCTCACTAGAATGTAAGGGTTCCAATGGATCAAAATGACACCCTTTCCCACCCCTATATTGAAAGTCCTCAGATTAGATATACTATTTCATTGATGGTGAATTGTTGTCCCTCGAAAGAAACTCTCCAATTTATATTTTTCATGCAAGAAAATGAAAGGAGGTTTTTCCTCAAACGTAGAACAAATCAAATATCACTTAGCTCAAGAACATCACATGAAGGTATCTATAATTAAATGGATCCAATTTCTCTCATAGGGTACATGGCACCATCACCAAACTCCATAGTCATGCCTCTCTCTTTCTCCCAAATCCTACTGAATATATACTTTTCATATGTCACATTTCTATAAAATCCATTGTCCACATACCATCCAACACTAGACATATTGTTACAATATAAACAAGAAGTCATGGGAAAGGTAGTCTCAAATTGAGAGGACATCTCCTCTACACCTACTATAGTCTTGGTTGCAACATGTTTCACACATTTTCCTTTCTTCTTCAATGGACACTATTCTGCATAATCTCCCATTTTTCGAAATTGAAAGCACATAACATTATTTAAGTCCTTCTTTCCTATATCTATCCCATCCTTCTTCTTGAATCATTTCTTGTTATCCTTCTTCTTATTCTCGATGAGACCAATATCATATACTTATACTTGTTGATATAAACATGATTGCAATTTGATTTCTTCCTGCACAAGATTAACCCAAAGCTTTGGAAAATATGTTATGTTTTCTGGAGCACAAATACCCTAAACAAAATGTGTCCAGGAAGGAGAAAGCCCCTTAAGGGCGATAAACACTCTCTCTTGATCGTCCACATTAGTTCCAATGGTGGCTAATTAATTCTTCAATTTATTGATCTGGGTCAAGTATCTCACTATAGTATCTGTCTCACTTATGTGAATGGTTGAGAGATGGTTAGACACGAGAATTTGTCAAGAAGCATACAAATTATGAAATAACTTAACCAAATCATACAAAATTCTCTTACCTGACTTCTTATAGGATATTTGTGGGATGAAATGATCCTTCGTAGAATCAAGAATGAATATCTTCACATTGCATTCCTTCTTTTGATGAGCGATAGACTGTGTTAGTTCAATAGGTTTTGGAATTTCCTTCTCAACATGCTTGCAAAGGTCAACCTCCTCCATATGAATTTGAAGCTTGAGCTTCCATAGAACAAAATTGGAAGCTACATCCATCCTGTCACACTCTCTTAGACTGAGAGTCACCTTACACATCCTAAAAAGTCTCATGAGAACAAAAAATCAACAGTATATGAAGTAGAAAAAATCCTTTCTAAGGAATACATTATTTTTCGAAGAAACCTAGGGTTTCACACCCAATGAACTTAACTTGGTCAATTACCTTTCCTAGGTAAAATCTAATTGAAACACAAATTCCTCTTACTCAACAGTGATCTCAACCATAACAAGATTTTATACCCTGTTGAAATTTCATGCAATTGGGTAATTAATGAAAAGCTGAAATTCCACCTTCTTCCTAGAAGATTTCATGGATCTTAGCCCAATAATTTTCATCCTTTAGGACTGTTGTAAATTAGAGCATAAAATAGTAGCAAAAAGATCGCAATATATCACTTCAATCAACCCCAAAATTCTTGACAATTCAAGGAGAAAAGATACCAAGCAAAGAGATAAGTCTCAACCCCTTCTAGGGCAACTTATCATCCAATGATTAGATATGAAAATGCACTTTTGCAGCTGTAAAATCAGCCAATTATATTCTTCCTTAGATGTCAAATCACTTAGCAATTTTCCCTTTTACTCATGCCCAATCAACAATACATAAATGGTTGTAAATAACAAAGCATAAAGAACATATATAGGTGAAATTGAAATATGAAAATGACATAGGGTGTGGATAGCTAGAAACTTAATATAGAATCTCAAGATGAAGTACAAGTACATTCCATATCCTTCTTTTAAGGATAGTACAAAAACTCCAACTTTTGAAAGATCTGTAGCTAGGGTAAATCATTAAATCTTATCTCAACCAAGAAGATCCAAGTGCAATAATCTCTTGAACACAACCTCTAAGGAAAAAAGTCCTCCTCTTCTCTTCTCCTTCACAAATCCACCCTAGGGTTTTCTCTCAAAACCATAATCTCCAATATCCAAGGGTAAACCCTAACCCTATAACTCCAAGATGCTCCAAGAAACCCTAGCACCGAGAGAGAGAGAGAGAGAGAGAGAGAGAGAGAGAGAGAGAGAGAGAGAGAGAGCACTCTATTCTTAGTCACATCTCATCACAAGAGTGAATACAAGTGAGTGAATGAATATGTTGCACAAAGAATCTCCTTCCTCTATTTATATGAGATGTAAGGAAGGGAAAAAATACTATGTGGGCCAATATCTTACAAGCAACATACAT